>CAJQZN010038852.1:0-16798 GCA_907164685.1 Colias eurytheme | reverse complement strand
TATACAGGGTGTCCCTCTATTGGTATACTAAGCGCGAAGGATCTTGTAGTTTTGCATACACTGATCACGTAAAAAATACTTAAACAACAAAATTACGTCAAAAATTTTTTGCTTAACTTTTCCTGAAAATCCATGTTTTCTTCTCTAGCTTCGCGCAGCCGGCATATACCGCTTCTCTAATGTGAGCATTTTGTCTATGAAACATAATCTTAAACGATAGCTCACGTGCTGGTGGCAAAGTTGGGCGGGTTGCTTGTTATGGGTTTACACATAGAGTTTTAAGAATTCATCTATTTGAAAAAAAAAATGCATCTGGAATTTTATAAGTATTTTTTACGTACTCAGTGTATGCAAAACTATAACCTCCTTTGAGCTTAGTATACCAACAGTGGGACACCCGGTATAATAAAACTCTATAGTAATAAGTATAAATGACATTGATAAGAACTGGTGCACCTTAATGAAAATGTGTCCTACTAACTTTAAGCCACACCATATATTAGAGCCGTCACGTTCCGAGTTCCGAACGTATGCTGCTCACGAAAAAAACTCGTTAGGAGATTTTCCATTCCATCTCATCAACTGCATCTGGCACGACGGGTAACTTCGTTTAACATATTTAGTTCATCTGCAATTGAAACTTGAAGGGTTTCGTTCGTGCCACAGTTTATAATGGCTTTTAAAGCTGTTGACACATCTGCAATTTAAAAAATGTTTTCGCGTTAAATTTAAATCGGTGTCGACTGTCGGTAGTAAAGTTATTACGCAATTGAGGTCAAATTATATGTTTGTACATTATTAATAAGCTTATCTTTTATAAAACACAAAATTTCTAAATAATTATCCAAGTAAGTAATAGTATTTAACTTCTGTCTATGAGTTGTAATATCATTTTACAATTCAATACATGAATAATAATATTTAAAAATATTTATCTTTAAGGCGCAAATAGAGCTTATTTCAAATAATAATTAAATTAAGTGGAAACAGAGCTGCAACTGTCAACTGTTTCTATAAATCGTTCAGGGCTGACAGCGTTCCCGGGTACAAGGCAGATTTGCTTACGAAGCGGCAATATTTACAACTACATACGACTATTAAATCCGTTCTTGATATCGTGTCTAGTAGCTTATGTTTACGCCTAAAACAAGTGCCTATAAATAAATTTCTCTATTCTATACTCGTTATTATTATAGCCCTTGATATGCATTATGTATAACTTATGTATTTAGTATATTTGACAATCTTTGATTACCAATCCCAAGAAAGTATCTATAAAGTGTTTTTCATACGCGTAATCAATTCTACGCGTAAAAAATAGGTATATAATAAAGCTGCGCTTTTAACAATTCATTTGTACAGTATTCTAGATATTATAACAAAGAACTTACATATACCTACATCAATCAAAATTTTCCGTTTCATCGTGGCAGATATAGCAATATGCCGTCAATATAATTGAAGTCACGAGGCATCAATTAATATTTGTAATCTATCTATTATCGAGCAATCTCGGATAGTATTAGCATAGTATAAAGAAAGAAGTAGGCCAACTCCTGGCGTTTTAGGAGCGCACGGTACCTAATCTCGCGAGGCGCAGGGTTGTCACTTTTCATATCGATATTTTAAATAATTTTGTAAACAAACACCCACCGCTCACAGCAAACCGAGTGGCGTTGTGTGCGTGCTTACGTACGAACGGGAAGCGTGGTCAAGCGCTCTGCGTACTTACAAACGACATGATGTACCTTTGTTCGAAGATAACTTACTTCTCTCTTTATACTATGGTATATGTGAAGCACAAAGGCGGCAAGAGTTAATTAATTCGTTACCTATCAACGGATTTGGCGGTTACCCATCAAACAATTATTGATTGATCTCCGTGGAATCTTATAAGATAATATCAGTTTAATTATAGACGCGTTATTCGTAAAGATAATATTATTTCAATGCGTAATTGGAATAATGTTAATTGTTAATCTCTCTTTAATGTGGGAGTCAAGCATGCTTCAGCAGGAATGTACCCCCCCACAGAAGATCAGCGTGAAATAGTAGCTTGTAAATACTACCGTGTTTTGTGCGATGGAGAAAGTGGAGACTTATAGATATGTACTATATTCTGTTAGGCACCCTTTCCTTTATTCCCGTTGTCTATCCCTTTCTTATCTCTAATTATTGAAGATTTGCAAGTGCCCTACAATCAAGCTACCTGCCACGTCGGTTATTTTAATACATGGAAAAATGTATGCAATAAATTTGAGGAAACAAAATTATGACTCCAATTTTAAAAGCTCTTTAATTTCTTGTATGATATTAATATCTCAATATTATCATGCAAACGGGAGCATCGATGGTAATTGCAGATAATAGAGTTCATCTCGGCAAATATGAAATTATACACTCGATTGCTTGACTGATATAATATTAAATTCTGGAAATAAAAATACATTTTGTGTACATACTTTAAAAATTATTCATTATAAAATTGTTATTAATGCAGAGAAAAAGTGTCTTCTTTTTCAAAAAGTGTACTAGATATATGCGTATTTTTTTGTACTCAATAAATAATGAAATGTGTTGACGCACCCTCCGAAGGAAAAGCTTTCTAAAAATATTTGTTTCTTTTATTTGGATTCATGTCAAGCTGCGTCTGAAGATGGTCGACTTCAGACCGAATTCCTTCTGTCCTTGATTAAAATTTGCTTCACTTTATAGAAGAGACTAGCTGAGAATAAACATAATACTATGCTTATATCTACTACAGAAGTGAAATTAGGGTCGCCTTAATAAATCTCTCAAAACGAACGGACTACTATTTAATTATATAAGTTTAAATTAAATGTTATATAACAGCATATACCTTATAGTATATTTCGTTATAATGAGTTTAGCTGAACAAAAGATCATAAAATATATGAAGTAAGTAATTTATTTTTTATAGATTATTAGATTCGGTTTAAATTAGAATGTTAAAAACAAATCATCATGTATCAATAAATTAATACACAAACAAAGCATATTGTCGTATCCTAAAAAACTAAGAATTTTAACCGAAAATCATGAAAATCTCGTAATTTATAGACACTTTCATTAAGGGCTAACCGAGCGGCACGATGGGGCTTCACTCACTTGACCTATAATCGAGACGAGTTCTTCAAACTTCTTGAATCATCCTTAAATTGCTTAAGTGACTTCCTCGAGATAGTATGATATTTCGTAAATTCATTTCTGCATTATACGGAAATAATTTTTGTATTAAACTACTTTTTTTGGTATTAAAGTTCATTAAGATAATTAATATCATAATAATATTATCGTACGCTCGTATCACAAAAATTTCCTAGAAATAATATACTAGCTTAAATGTTATGCATGGACAACTTTTCCTTTATTTGCCCCTCGTATATTTGAAAATATTATTCGCGTCAAATACATTTTAAAAGCATAGAAAATACCATAAAATGTTGGTCTTTCAACACTTCTAACATAAATAAGTACTAAAAATACCTATAGCATAAAAAAGTAGGTGGGTAAACATCATTGAGATAATAAGTTGAAGGCGTAAATGTTATCTTTCGAGTGAACACTAATGAAGGACTTTAGAAAAGAAATCTTTGTTAGTTTCAGCTAACGTGAAACGAGGCACGTACCTACAATATACAACACACTACTACAATACCTACTTATAATACTTACTTATTAATTTCATTTTTACAAAACAAAATGCATTGTTATTTTTCAATATATAATATGTAGGTACAAAAACTTTTAATTAGTGAGGAAAAAGAATTCTGTTTTCACATCCGTAATTAAAATAATCTTTAAATTATAAATATGGTGGAAAATATTAATTTGCACTGAAAATATGTACCAATAAATAGGCTTGCATACATGCTTCAAGCTGGCTCTTAAAATAATTGGCACTACACATGCGTTGCACTAACTTCGCTGCTCAATATAGACAAATTGACAGTTTTTTTTTGACGAGTTATCAGTTTCGTAGCGTTTTGTTAACCAGTGTTACAACCTTCCTTTTATATTTTAAGGATTTTGATTGAATATTAATAAAGTTACGTTTATAAATGTGTGTATTTATGAAATGTATTTTTAAACTGCTACATTGTTGTCTTTCTGATACTTAAAATGAGAACCATTAACCTCATGGTTCATGCTATGCATAAAAACAATGTTTGTTAACTACGTCTTTAAATTTCTTCTACCACACACCAGAGCCCAGAGGCTTTTTAATATATTTCTACCATGACAGCTGAAGAATTGCGAAAACAAATTGCAATAAAATTATTTGAAATATTATTGGTAATCCACCTATTTTGCTTTTCACTTCCCCGTGAATGAAATGTTGACATTTACATACAGGGGAAAATTCCCAATAAGTCAGATTGACGTTTGAAATACGACAAGAACAGACTGATTTCCCATTCACAATCCACCAAAAGGTATAAATTTCTGTTTGATCTGTTTATAAAGGAGAGATTTATAAAGGCTTATCAAATCACAATCATTTAGGGACTAATATTAACTTATTAAAATGAAGCGTGTATAAAATGATTTTAATTGAACGTGAATTCAATTTTATATTTTTAGATTGCCTTTATTAGCTAGTGAGTTAGATAATACCTAATATTATGTCGATGAAATAAAAATGCTTGAAACAAGATAGACATACTCTACCTAGTTTATAAGTATCTACATGTGCCTGCCCATATTTTTTCTTAACTATCCTAAATAAATAACCTTAAAGTTTAAAGTTATATATTTTATGGAACATTTAGTAAGATATTATAGAAGAAAAACTAAATAATACTGTCAAAAGTTTTTAAAAAAACATACCAAATTATACCAGAATTTTATGGCTCAAAATGTAGCCAATTCATCGATAGATGGAAATTTGGTTTGAAATATTGCACTTCAGTTTCACAGCTGGTCAATATGTAACACGAGCCAGATCCGAGTGCTAGCCAAAAGCTAATATTTCAACGTTCAGTCAACACCTAATCTTGTTTACCATTTATAATAAACATATCGTTGCACCTTTTGGCTATAACATAATATTTACCTACAGTTATGTAGATTGCCTCCTTGCAAAAAAAATTACAACGGTAAGCTTATATTTTACCCTTTTAATCATTTATATAAGGAGGCAGCATACTAAAACCACTTCCCATGCAATGAAAATTTGTTCCCTAACTTCCCAATGACCCAGTTCACTCCAAGAAAATGTTCTTTCATACGAGTCACATCTCACTAAAATAATCCTATAGCTACTTATTCTTTTCTACACCATATAATAAATAAAAGCAAGCGTAATACTGCCAAATGGACTTCATTTTCATACATTGTCATATTATGGTAATGAATACATTGCATGTTCGTTTTTGCGACACTGGGACGGTGCCAAGGAATGGTATTATGAACACAAAAACATTACATGCGGCTTAGATCAGTGCAAAGAATGATAATAATTGTGTTATACAATATGCTTTGGCCTTTATGTTTGGAAAACTCAATCTAGAGTCTAAACGAAATCTGTAATAGTTACACTAACTACAGAATTAAAAGCATGTAACAAACAGCTGTATTAAAAACTGTACAGTGTACACATTCCAACGTCATCTCCATGTCCAATAATGGTTTACTTGAAGATAAGGATATTAATTAAGAGTATGAATTAGTGTGCTTCACGAAGACCTAGAGAAGGCGCAATTTTTTAAAACTACTACTTCGTATTCTATAGGTTACTCTTCATTGATGTTCACATACACTGTGCCATCTATGCAATATTAACCAAAACTTCCTTGCCCATCTAACACATAATAAACAAAAACCAAACGTCTTGCAAAAGCTATAAGCGGACTGCTGCGGAAAAGTTTACTTCGTACTTTTGCGCAATTTCTTTTCAATCCCTCAACAAAGGCCATCCTTAAACGAAATAAACATTGCAAAACAGTTCGAACACAATTGTGGTGGCGAACAAACAACTTGTCGGTAAAAAGAGTTATTACAAAGCGGCAACTAACACATTTTTCTTTATTGGCTGTATTTTATCGCTTACAATATTGTAGTCGGTTTTGTCACAGGCTATTTCCCTTTGACGACTGGTATATAACGTTTTATTTGACGGCACGTTACATATAGACATGTTTGGAAATGCTATTGTAGCACATCACCTAACTTACTAACCGTGGAAAACTGGCTTTGTTCTATAGCTGAAATATTTTTGAAATTACTAACCGGATTAACTTTATAAAATAAAGGTATAATGAAGACCAATCTACCTATATCATTTTACAGTTCATATTTTAATTTGGTTACTATCGAAAATAATTCTCTATTTCGAATTCACAAGCTTTGGAAGTCTTCATCCAAGATACATACCTACCTACCAACCTATATTGAAGACGGAACACCGCTTCTTATTTTCTCAGAAAAATCCTTGATATTAAAATACGAGACGCAAGTAGGTATAGAGCTATCACGATGAGATAACACACAAACAAAAAGCAGACCGTAAACCAGCAATAGCGTATAACTAAAAAGTGTACACTAGAGAAAACGTTATCAAAAGTTACGTAATAAAACATTTTGTTGGCTGTAATTCGCAAACAAGTTAGTACTTCAGCAGATAACAGCTTGCAACCAACTCGTGCAATAAAATGCTATCAACGTTAGAACTTGAGACAAGCGTAAATGCAACCGCGGTACCCCACGCCATAATACTGAAGTTAAGTGCTAGAAGTACCTAAACGAGCGAGGGTCTCTAAATGCGCTTAGTTTGTAACACTCTACCTTCAATTAAGGCTTTAGTTCTGTACAATATAGATCATATTTCACTAGCTAGGTATTATATTGCACTTTGAAGAGTTATGTCTAAGAGTATTGTTCGCTTAATTGACTTGAATTGAGCCGCATTATATTATAGTAATTTGGACTTAACTAATGTTTTATAATTTTCTAATACTTGTGATAATGACATTGTTGCACGAACTACCTCCAAAATCAAATCAATCTTATTTGTTGAACAAATATTGTTCAATCTTATTTACAAGTGGTAGGTTTTGACTTTTATTTATTTTTTTAGGTTTACACGAACGTCTATTTATTTTGGGAATATTTATCCAATTGGTATTGATAATAATTAGAATGGCTTATGACTTATGACTAATAAAAACCTAAAAAAAAGTTACATTTGTATGATGTTAACTTTAACTGGATATTTTATGGAAGCATAAAAAAATATTGTAGAGAAAGTTCTCAACCCAGTGAACGGTGTAACGACACACGGGAAATGTAGTTTTGACAGTCCTAAATAACACGAAAGATTGCAATTTTATTTCCACGAATCCATTAAAATTAATCGTTTGGAAATACCTACTAGACTTAAAACGAAAACAGATAAATATCTTATTTCCTCCTGTCGTATTTAAGGCTCTAGGTTTTTTGTACATACAAAATACAAATAGACTATTTAAAATACTATTTCAATGTAAATATTATTAAGATTTACCATATTAGACGTACCAAAATTTACATTCTCGTGTTATGTTTGCTTGGAAGAAATCAAGGAACAAATGTCGACTAGCGTACCTTGTGACCGGAATCCGAATCCCTGAATCCTATTTACATAATCGAATAAGTGAGATCTCAACGGGTTGTACAGAACACATTGATACGTCTGATGGCCGTTTGCAAGCCCCTCGATAAAACAACAAGAATTGACGAAGGAATCAATGCTTTCAATTCAAAGATATTTTGTAAGATAGAGATCTTACTATGTCGATCATAACGTGTGCGTATATTTTGCCATTTTTAACTTCATGTACCTAAAGACAAATATACCACATTTTTGCTCGTTTTTATTCTTACTTTTTCGTAATTTTATATCATATCCTTATACCTTGTCCTTAAGATAACAAATCGAGCGTCCTAAAACGTCGTATGTATGACGAGGGTATCACATAGACATATGAGTATATACAAGCGTTCGTGTGCTCTTTAACTAGATAGAATCAAGATAGGCAATGTGGGTCAAATGTGATAAAACTCTAAAGCCATGTTGAGCTGCAATAAAATTATGTTATATTTAAATTTAAATGTTAATTTGAACCGGGAAATGAAAAACATTTCGTATTTTAACTATATTACAGACATAATGCGCTACGTCTACGTCTACATTCTAAATTATAAAATGTACAATGCACCCGGGCCGCGGACAAAAGCGAGTATTTCTATCGTGCTTGCTTATGTGTTATTCAGGTACATAAACTACATCATTACCAAGTACCATAAAATAATTCTGTTTCAGAGGTTTTCGCGTGAAAGAGTAAAAATCATACATACAATACATACATAATCGCATTTATAATATTACCAGGATAACATCGTATATTCTGTGGCTATTAAACATTCAAAAATACATTTATAGATAGTCAATACACGACAGCATAGCCTTTCAGTCGGCCCCGCAATGTGCGGTAGCGTCGCTAATGTGTGGTTCACATGCAATTTCCGAACGACATCGTCGCATCTGCAAACAATCTGTGGATTCAATATTGTATTGTTACGTACAGTTATGAATACTAAAATAATAGTATCGAATTAAACGATGGACATATCGCGTGGTGAGTTTTGTGGTTTTTATGGACGGCTTTGAATATACAAGGTTTTTTTTAACATTGTATGTTTGTTTCTGGTAAAGAAACCTTTTATTAAACACTAGCTGTGCCCCTCGGTTTCACCCGCATTGCTCTGCTCCTGTTGGTCTTAGGGTGATGATGTAGCAAATATTATATCTAACAGCTACGAACGATCCTATAGTAAGGCAAACTTGAGCATCCTGAATCCTGATACAATGAAAAAAATCTGTATTGCAGTCTACAAATATAATGTCATACAGATAGATCGAAAATGAAGATCTATAAGGATAGATGGATGGTATAGAGAGCTATTAAAGCTATTAAACAGAAAAATAAGCTCAAATTCTAATGTACTATAATCCTAGAAAATAGAAATATTATGATAATTTTCGAATCTTAGCTACGCAAACGAGGTCGGTGATACTTTTAGTAGGTAAAAGTGAAATGAACTATCTTTTATAAGATACTTTAAAAAAATTGGTTATATAATATGGTTAATAAATTAAATTTATATGAACATATTGCTTATGAAAATATTTATAACGACAAGTACGAAATCTCGTATTAAAAATTATAAAAATAAAATAAAAATTGTTTATTGGAAAAATAGGCTTAAAGAAATACGCAGAAAATAAATTTCGCTATAAATTCATTTCATGCATTGAAATTCATACACATTTACTGGAATCATCGTGCATTCAATGCTATAGGTAATATTAAGCTTATTAACTAGATATTAAAATGGCTTTATTGGACATTTTGATTATAGTATTATAAATATTATTTAAATGTATATCAATATTGTCATTTTATATTGTTAATATCTATGTGAAAGTTTTAAGTTTTTGCGCGACAACTTATTCTTTATGAAAACGAAGTGGTACCTAGTACCAATGCTCACTGTTGGTGACATTTGTGAGAAACATATTACCAATATTAGATTAGGCATTACATAAAAACGTTTTTAAGATGCACTTGATCAACCTGACAATATTCTATTATCCAATAAGATTTTTTAAAGAGTTTTTACCTAATTTACTCTTTCTCTACTTATTGTTGTATATAGGTAAAATTAATGGTTGGTTTGTGAAACTTATATTTTGCATGTTGTAAATACCTGTAATTGTTTGTTACATTTACTAAAAAATTAAGACTAAGTTAATAGTTAATGCTTCAATGTAATTAAACGTTGGTATTTCTTATGAATAAATAAATAAATAAATAAAATAAATAAATTGTTGATTCTCCTCTCACACTCCATAGTTGATTATGTCGTTGTATAAAAAGTCTAACGAACATGAATTAAATTACGCCAATTATAAGCAATTGCTGTTTTCCCTGGCAATAAAACTTCCCGTCACGGAGTTTGTCAACCACAAAGGGTTACACGGGAAGAATACGATTACCGAAAGGTCAATAGAAAGGGTAGAATTATCCCTTCATCAGTATAAATCCTATAAAACAATCGCATTATGTATTTTCCAATACATTATATGAAATCAGCCCTCGACAGTATATCAAACTTTATTATCTTACCTTTTTGTTATTTCCTGAATATAGACCTTAAAATTTTAATTATTTAGCAAAAATAGGAAACCCTTGACTTGATGGAAACATACGCAAAATTAGTTAAAGTTTTATGACTAAATTCAAACCTTAAAATTCTCATTCAAATAAAGTTTAAGTGAAAAATAATGATTAATATAAATTTGACCTATAATGCTCTGTATACTAAGATTCCTCTAAGAAACCGATACCTCTAAATATTCGTTATAACAAATTACCAACAGAAGGGTAAGGTATTAATTGGTGATTTCATAACAGTCATTAAAAACAAATTGATCCATAACATTTCATTACACAGATCCGTTAAATACCGTCATTATCAAATTCAATTACGAAATCGCGTCATTAGGCATATTAAATCACGACGTAACTTTCCTAATTATATCATAAACAAATGAAAGGTAACTTTTGAACTAGAATAACAAACTAAACTAGGCCTATTGTTCGTCCACTGCTCCGCAGAACAAAAGCGTTGATCCGAAACGCCAACCCTTTGTGACTGTTTAAATATTCATCCGTGTGAAAAGAGTCATCCTACTGAATCTTCTTCATTAAAATTCATTGCGAGACGCTTCTACATCCATTTATTTGTCGGCTTTAAGTTACGCCGCGAACTAAGCCGGTCGTGGTGATCTCGTGATATTTTTTTGAATCATATATAATTTGCACCAAATTCTCAACAGATTAACTACAAACAGCAGTACAACGAAGTGTTATTGAAATAGATTATTTTACAAAGGTTTTAGCAGTTTTATTTAAGCCTTATCGCAACAATATAGATTTGCGCTATTTTTGTCCAGTTGTTGAAACTTGTTTGCAATTAATAGCATTCGAATAATATAAAACAAAAAATAAACATTTACCTCATAAAAAATTTTAATTAGTGAGAAATATCACATTCAAACTAAGTTTTTTCAAAAAAATAATGTTAAACTAATAAGTAATTTGTGCACTTCTAATACAATATACATATTATTAAAAAAAACTTTACTTTCTAATATGTAGAGAAAAATAAATGCTGACGTAACTCAACTATAAACACTAAAATAAACTAAACTAGCGAACTATTGGGATGTAGACTCGTATTATGTGAAATGTTAAAACAATAATTTCTCAGAATGTTGTTGGCGCGACAGGAAATATGCTTGTGGTTTCAGAGCAGCATATCATAATGCTTTTCATATTTACTGCAGCGAAAATACAATTAATATTGCCTGTACTATGTTACGGTGCATTTACATCAAACGAACATAGAGCTAGAGGCTAGAGCTTGAACAAGAGCATTCTTTCGAGATCTTTTAGTGTAAACGAAAACTCGTATTCAGTGTTGTTCCCTACTGGAATATTGCAAAGAATCTTTTCGAACTCACTAAGAACAGCGAAAGAATGCTCTATGCCTGTTTACACTAAAAGAATTTTACATAGGTAGTGTTAGAATAAGCATTCGCTCGTTTGATGTAAATGCACCCTTACAGTCATATTCATACAGATACTTTTAATGAGATTTAGTTTGTCTATTTTCAACCAACTTCAAAAAAAAGGTTCTCTATTCGACTGTATTTTTTATAAATTTATATTTCTTCTTTTATTCCTTTGACCTGTCCCTTAATTTGAGGTCAGCTGAATTTATAAATTTCTATTTATATAATTTGAATGAATAGAGTCAAATCCTATTAAGAACTAGGGAGGTAAATTTAAAGAGGTTAATACTTACATAGTAAGTTCGTCAATATGAGATACCGGGAAATCTCTAATACCTCTTACTCAATAAATGCAAATCTTTCTTCATGAATTCGTTTAATTTTGTGTTCAATACAAATTCGACTGCAATCTGCATAATATAATGTGGTGTGTAAAATCTTAAAAAAAGGAAAATCTATTATAATCCTTTGTTAAAACTTTCCCGTCCAATAAAGTATTACACGATAATATTAAAATTTCACCTTTAAATTGTCAAATAAAGGCAAGAAGAAAATATTATTTTTGAAATGGTAGTTTAATACGTTATTCGGCGAATATGTTTTAACCAACGATTGAAAAATCAGCCCTAAATCTCAAACACCTCGGTCCTCGACAAAAATCTCGCATCTTTAAATAAATAATGTTCTAATGTTCTACATCAAAGAAGAAATTCTATTTCAAAATCATGATAAAGCCGGTTAACTAGAATTGGTAGCAGGTAGGTATGCTCAAAAGATGAAAGACAAAGAGTTGATAGAATTCCAGCGGATTGCTTTTGGCTATTAGAACCTTTCATCAAATTAAAGCTACCGATGTTTTGTTATTTATGAAAGTAACTCAAGGTGAAAACACTAAAAAATAACTCCAAAGAAACTGGAAAAACAAAAGCTCTTACACTTATGTACAGGTATCGTATGTCATTATAATTGATATCTTTATTTTTTCATATTTTAAGTATAGCGTCATTCGAAGCTGCATTGTTCTGCATAATATTTTATCCAAATGCCATCTTTTCAAGAGCACCAATACACATTATTTCCATTAAAGAATTTCATGTTAATATCTAATATAATATGTTTAACACCTAAAAGATTGCTACTGAACCTGATATTAATATTTAAATTGTTTTTATTTGGTAACCGTTTAATTGAAAAATAAAACAAAAAGGAAATCCAATATGTGTCATCATTGAATTTGCGTTCCCCATTATACCGTACTAGCTTTCCACCCGCGGCATCGCCCGCGCAGTCAAAGAAAAACCCGCATAGTTCCCGTTCCCGTGGGATTACCGGGATAAAACCTATCCTATGTCCTTTCTCAGGTATCAAAATATCTCCATACCAAATTTCATGCAAATTGGTTCAGTAGTTAAGAAGGAGTATAAAGCAAAATTACCAATCTTCTATTAGATAATACGTGTAATATTCAAGACCAAATCTAAAAAATAAAATATATATCAAACTAGATGATATTATGTTCAACGATTCTGTTTAATCAAAAACATAAAATATTTTTGATACACTTTTATCGTGACAAAACCAAACGTTTATCTCGAGAAAAAAAGAGCGCCAAAAGTGGTTTATCACAGATAAAACCAAAACTAAAAGTAATTACACAAAATGCTCTGACAAATATCTTGCAAATGTTTTAATATAATTGTTTATGAAAAAAAAAACATAATAAGTATTGCCATGTCAAGTAGAAAACGTAAAAGTGTGAAAATTAGAGCTAACTTGGTGATTTTTTTTTATCGAGTAAATTTTAATATTTTATGTTTTTGATTAAACAGAATCGTTGAACATATCATCTAGTTTGATATATATTTTATTTTTTAGATTTGGTCTTGAATATTACACGTATCATCTAATAGAAGATTGGTTATTTTGCTTTATGCCCCCTCTTAAGGCGTGATTGAGTAACAGACAGACAGACAGAGTTACTTTCGCATTTATAATATTAGTATGGATTCGTTACTTCATACCTGCTGTTTTGTATTTAAATTTCAACTCACGGAGGGTACACAAGTTTATACAAGCTATATGTGTATTTTTCGTACGCAAAATTGAGTAAATCTCTGGAAATTGGTCTGCCAAATAGAGCGTAGAAACAAAATCGAATCTTATACCTACGCAATGTAATGTTTTTTTTTTTTCATAGAGTCAAACATTTAGGTTTAAAATATAGGTAAATGATTATATTTTTAGAAAACATTTATTACTTATGTAAAAAGATACACACATAAATATCTAAACAACTCATTGTATCTTTAGGAAAGTTTGCGTATCGCGTAAGATGATTTTCTATCGTTTCCCTAAGTATAAAATGTGTAAATAATACCTATCAATTTTATTACCATTCAAAGAACATTTCATTTATCTTTTATCATACAAATATATTGCGCAATGAAATTTCTTGAATTGAAGTCTACATACATTTGTAAAGTTAGTATCGAGGTTTAGCAACAAAATAGTCCCTGGAATTGCATCTGGCTCGGCACGTGCCATTGAGTTACGACCATATCGAACTGTTTTATAACGATACAAGGATACGATATTGGCCAGGGAAATACTGTATTTTGTAGAGAGTTTTGCCTTCTTTATTGTCAAATAAATTGACTTAGTAGTCAACCGGTGTACTTTATAGTTGATACAATTTGTCGGCGGAAAGTTCGGGAATATATCGTAGCGTATTTGTTTCTGGAATATGAATGTGATAGTGTTTTAAAATGTTATACCTACCTACGTTATTTATTTTTTCTTTAAACTATAACGTTGAAAAACCAATGAGCTATAAATTGTCTTTTCTTATCATATTATAAATCTCCATCTATACAAAGATAAGTTCTCGTTTGTAGAACATCGCGAGTAAATGCTTTTTCTTTATGATGCACTTATAGTTTCATCTCTTTATTCTAAAAGTTAATTGCACATGAACGTTTGGAAGTTATCAAGAACCGTGAGTGCAGTAATAAAGCTCGCACCGTTGAGGAAAAGGAATGCATAAAAGTTTAAAGTCAATATTTATGCCGTAGTTTTAGCGTGTTGGTAACTCCTATACCCAGGTGAATGCGACAAAGGTTTCTCATTTACTTTCTTGTGCTTATTTCTTTTATTAATTAGTTTCTTTCCTTTGATGTTGTATGCCATTTTGAAATATATGTATAATTTTTTTAGGATATTCGACAATGTTTAGCAAATTGCGGATATTATGTAAGTTGTAATCTAACATAAGTTTTTTAATGTTAAAAAGTCTACTATTTCACATTTTTCATAATCTATTAGAAACGTACCAGCATAATTAACAATACGCCGATTAAATTTGCAGTGAATAAGTTTATTTAATCCTATTTTTTTCTACATATTACTTACTAGAGGTCCGCCCCGGCTTCGCCCGTGGTACATATTTCGCAATAAAAGGTAGCCTATGTCCTTTCTCGGGTATCAAAATATCTCCATACCAAATTTCATGCAAATTGGTTCAGTAGTTTAGACGTGATTGAGTAACAGACAGACAGACAGAGTTACTTTCGCATTTATAATATTAGTATGGATTACTAAAACACTATTCATATTGAATGAACCGATAAAAATGAATCTTGGCTTTATGTTTTGATATTCAGCTATTGTGATTTTCATTCAACCACATAATATAAACCTTATTCTCTCATTCACATCTGCTACGAGAACACATAACAATATGACTACATAAAACATTCAAATCCGCAAAAGTGTTCCTACCGGTTCATACATAAAACAGTGCTGAAATCCGATAGAGAATTAAAAATCAATCACTGAAGTATTTCAAACTGTAAACCGTTGTCACGGACAGACTGCACTCCGTTAATTGAATTATTAACTACGTACAAATGCGTTGCTAACGAAGTCATGACTCTATATGCAGTATGACAATTTATTACCACGCTATAATAAATGTAAAGCCATTATTTTACGTCGACGGAGAAATAAATCGCGCTTATTTTATGTATGGCTTATGTATTCAATAAATTTGTCTGATACGTAATGCAATGTGAGTGTTTACTTTAATACCTATGATTTTACTATTCGGAGAGGGATTGAACAGACGTGACGCGCATCTTATTAATCCTACAACTATAACAAGATGTAATAGTTAATGATACGCACGTTAAGAAATGTAACATAGCTATACATGATATGTATTAAGAAAAATTGTTACATTCTTGACTCGTATATAAACATACATAAGAGAAGAGCTGTAGAAAGAAGTCCTCAGTTCCTACTGAAGTCCTCGGCTCCTGCCTAGGAGGACTTCATTCTTACAAGGCGAGTCCTGCTATTTCTTGTTCTGTTCACAAATGAGATCTTTTACATGATTTTAGTAAGTATGTATGTTTTTATGTCGGTACGGTTTTGTTCAAGTCAATCGGTTGAAAACCCGTGAGTTATCGAGAAACTAAGCCTAAAAAAATACAGTTGAATTGAGAATCTCCTTCATTTTTGGGAATGTCGGTAATACTTCGAATTTATGCTGTCGCAAGAAAAGTTCAATTTATTTGCATCATTGATTTCTTGAAGTGTCTTCAAAACTCGTGATGGAATAAAATTTAATAAATAGCAGAACTTGTGAAAGTTTATTTTAATAAAGGTTTTCAATATGATAAATGTGAAGTATATTGTGTCTCTTATATTATATTATTAATAATATCTCTTATTTCAAATATTGCAATAAATTATTTTTTACCTAATTATAGAACTCATTCATCACACATTCATTAATAATTATAAACGAAACTTTGTAGAAATTTTCTTCTATATTCCACAGTACTTACATATTTACTTTTTTGAAACAAATACATACCACATATATTTCTGAACTAAAGCCAAGACGTCTTGTTTCACAGCCGCAATTGATGTATAAATGGGAAATTGTCCCCGGTCTCAAGTTTCATTCGTCCAATCTCCGGTATTTGTATTTTGCTAGATCTGAGGTCATCTCGCCACAATTTGCCGACCCCTTATTTTCACCCAATTTCCCTTTTTACACAAACCGAATCAGAGTAAATTGAACTGTAGAAAAAATGGATTCTTCAATCTTGGAATAGTGCTTGAAATATCTAAGATAATACTTATATATTTTTA
>CAJQZN010038851.1:0-12159 GCA_907164685.1 Colias eurytheme | reverse complement strand
TACAGCCACCATGTAAAAAGTTCATTAAAAATTTAAAATGAAAAAAGTTCGTGAAAAAAGTTTAGCTCCAAATGAAGTGACGCGTCCACCGGTTTAGCCGATATCTGGTTTGACTTATTTGATAAAGTGATCTTGATATTTGACACGCAACAACAAAAAAAAAGAGATTCAATCACTTAGCCCAATACTTATACGTACAATCCCTAATTGAATATAACATGTAGATTGAAGGTAGATGGAAGGTATGAGAAGTTAAAGCTCAAAATAATATTTAAAATAATTTGGAAAATCCAAAAGTGCACGCCTCATAATTTTTTTTTAATAAATATTTATTAATTATTATTTTTGTTTATTTAATAACAATTAAACCACATCGAATCAGACCCTGAAAAATGAAAGGGTTCTATTCCTGAGCATACTCTGTTTTTTAACTAGTTTAAATAACAAAAATGACATCAAAAATATCATGAACGTTAAAAATAGTGTTTTTTCTTAATATGTGTGTGTATGTATTATCTTACAAGTGCAATGTATGATACATAAAGACATTTTAAGTTTGAAAAATCAGATGTTTTGCGCGAAGTGACAGTAGTACCCACCTCAACGCTTCGCTTATGAGGCGTGCAATTGTAAGTCTTAAACTTCTTTTCTGTTGGAATGTTGGATGATGTAGCAGCTACCACGCAATCCCGCCCGAAAATTAAAATAAAAATGGGAAAAAATTAGCACAATAAGCTAGGATGCACCCCCTGATCATCATAACAGCACATGTCATCAACAAACCTCAAACACTAGACTTCTGGGCGCATACATAATTGCGAGCCGCCGTTCGCCTTGGCCGCCCGAGCAAGGCCAAGGCCGTTCAAACCGCGCCCCCCCTCCTCCTCCCGCGCGCCCCTCATCCCCGCGACACACCCCCCCGCACGCCCGCGCTGTATGCGCACGCGATTTTTTGCGTAGTGATGTAATCTGAAATTTGGCGAGAGTAACATGGCGGCCGGCACGAATCGAACGCTATTCATTTACTAGTAACATCTTTAAAACATGCTAGGGTACACATTCTAAATACGAAATGGTCCCTTCAAATAATTTGAATACCGAGTGAAATCAAAGTTTATCCTTTGCAGAATAATTAGTAATTACACGTTAAGGGAGATGAGATTTTAGAGTTGTACTAAAGCCCTAAAAGAAACATCAACCGAATACCGCAGACGTCTATAATGCTCGAGTTGTTTTTCTCTCTCGAACAATACAAAGCCGAGACTGTCAGCAGACTCAAGATTGTAAGGGTCCTGATTGTAAAGCGGCTGCCGAGCAGACGCTGGACCGCAATGCTCACGGCGAAACCGCAGACTCGGAGGAATTACGCGAACAATTACACCGGAATGCACAACTATCGGCGCTATTTATTACTTGAAACAAACAGATTAATAACTTCTTGACGGGCTGCGTCAGAGCACTCGGCGCTTTCGATTGCCAAATCCTGAAGAGCCACAAATTGCTTTGTTTGCGTATTGTTTGAATTTGTTTGGATAAACAGATTCTAATAATAGTGGCACGGAAATTTTCGAAGCGCATAAATTAAGTTAACATTACTGAGTACGCTCACGCTTATCACGTTTGCTCTTAATCAGTGAAAAGCTTAGGTAGATATGATATAGTACATGGATATGATTTTATATACATATATTGCCATATATTGATTATTTTATCAGAAATATTAATAGATTCACGCTGCATTATTTTACATGGATCAAATCTTATCAATGTTCATTTCAAACATGATTTACTTTTTAATAATAATATGCCAATCGTTTCTCATGAATGATTTTGATGAAATTATACCAAATTCTACAAAAAATAGAGAAAATTAACAATCCCGCAGATAAAAGGTATGCCAAAACATTAAGTGCAGATGAGCTGATGAGCATCAAAATCCGTATTGGAATCTATTTTCCTCTCCGCTTGATATTAACCTTAATTCATTGACGACAGCATTGGCCGGCGGTCGCTATTTCCGTATCAATGGTGGCACTGGCCGCATCCCCAGCTCTCCCCAGTGCCCACATCGCCGGCTACTTCCTAGCCACTCTGCCAAATAATTTTAAGTAATTGGACGGTGCCAAAAGGAACACTTTGTATAAAGGAAACATAACGACAGAGCGGCCAAATGAATTTGTGTGCAGTCCCGACTCCCAACGTTCGGGAGTATTTTTAGTAAACGCACCGGAAGATAAAAATAAATATTACGATACGACTACGCTGTTTATTGCTGGAGCGTATGGCCGGAAAATTTCGTGTGAAAACTTGGAATGTCGGTAAATGTTCTGCGGGATTCTGCTTAGGCTTAAGGGTGACAAATCAACATCGAGCTATGCTGCGCTATACTGCGCTGTGCTGTGCTGTGTTTCTTAAGCTACGTTTTTTTAACAATTAAACGATGCTGCGCTGTACTGCGCTGTGCTGTGCTGTGTTTCTTAAGCTACGTTTTTTAACCTTCCTATACTCGCGCGTTGGTCTGTGAGACCGACGAAACACATTTTCGTTATTATTTTTATGCAGGTAAATCCTGTGAAGTCGAGTTCCTTGCTAGTTTCCGGATTTGGGGCTAACTTCATTTTAGTGTAGGTCGCGTGGTCGGCAAAAGTTCACGTGTCATAGGCGCCATTTGGCGCCAATCGGTCCATGAGACCGACGCGAGTATAGGTGCAAGTTTTTGTGTAAGTATTAATATTATATATTTTGTACATTTATATATTTTTTAAGACTTTGAATACTTTATGAAGTATGTATAGTACAATATATGTATGAATGTTGCTCTAAATTACATTTTGACCAATTTTTTAGGCCATACTTCATGATCGATCGAACGATGATCAAATCAGATTGTTGCTGGAAGAAACAAGTTCTGGTTCTGCTATGAAGACGAAAATGACAGTGAGGTGGAAGACAACGTGGAGGTACAAGAAAAGACATACGACACCGAGCAAGACGATGACAATGAAGAGATATCTGAAGTTCCCGTGATTTTTACTTGGGAAAAGATGGACAGACAAGGCTCAAAACTAAGCCAAACATAGATAAATATGTGCTTTAATATGTTTATTATTATAACTTAGAAGTTTATTTTGTTTTGAAAAAGAAGTTCTGTTTTTAAAGTGAAACTTTTATTACATCGTCTCAAATAAATGTAATTTTTTACGACATCACATTAGAGACCTCAAAAATAACAGTACTTCTCCACTATTTAATGGATGTTATTATACATATAAACCTTCCTCTTGAATCACTCTATCTATTAATAAATAACCGGCCAAGTGCGAGTCGGACTCGCGCACCGAGGGTTCCGTACAAATAAGTTTAAAATTATTAAAAAAAAATATTATGTGATGTAACTAAAAATTTATGGTTTTCGTAATTTTTCCTTTATCTATGCTATAAGACGTTGCTTCGTACCAAATTTCAAGATTCTGAGTTCACGGGAAGCACCCTGTAGGTTTTGATTCCCTTGCAAGTGTTGAAAATTTGCGGCATAAACGGCTGTATCTTTTGATTGCGTTGGCTTAGAAGTTTGATTTTTTCACAGCTTCAAGGGACAGTAGACCTATAAATTTCAGTAATTGATATAAATTTCAAGTATATTTATAGTCTTGACAGACGGACGGACGGACAGACAGACAACAAAGTGATCCTATAAGGGTTCCGTTTTTTCCTTTTGAGGTACGGAACCCTAAAAAAAACTGCATCAAAATCCGTTGCGTAGTTTCAAAGATTTAAGCGTACAAAGGGACATAGGGACATAGGGACAGAGAAAGCGACTTTGTTTTATACTATGTAGTGATAAGCTCGACACAGCGCAGCATGGCAGAGCTCCATAAAAACATAGCACAGTTCGGCACAGCGCGGCTCAGCACGGCGGGTAGCGCGCCTCGCTCGAGACTGCTGCGTTTTTAAACAGAGCGTAGCCTCACACAGCGCAGCACAGCATGGGTTGTTTGTATCCTCATTAAAATATTAGACGAGCGAGTTGACCAAACACAGCACAGCGCAGTACAGCGCAGCATAGCTCGATGTTGATTTGTCACCCTAATGCTTTAACATTTAAACAAGTCAGAATTACACGTGGAGCTTTTAAATTTTATTCGTGTTTATTATCCTTAATCTAACTTTTATAGAATGTTTCAATATTGAACGTAAGTTTTTCTTACAACTTGCTTGTTCATTAGGTGCTAAGAATTGTCATATTATGGTCAATATACAGGTCAGTAAAATGTGTAAATTCTTTCTTAGCGTATCCTATCAAAAGACGTGAACTAAAAAAATCGGGTAATCTATAAATATCTCAATCGAAAAGTGTAAAACGCCCACCGAGCCGCGTACTACGCTACTACGGTGGCGAGCAGAGTGGCGGCGGCTGCCAAAACCAATACTTTCGTCTTGCCCATTATTTTTATATCACTTGTTACGTCGACCTGATTGAGATGTCTTCGGAGATTGTTTAACGTCTTACGCATTCATTTAACAGAATATTCATATTGCTTTATATTCTTCTTGGTCTTAATCTCAATGAAAAAAATGTCATGTTCAAAGATCATTAAAAATAAATTGTTAAATTGAGCAAAGAGGTAAATCCGTAGAGGCATGAAGAAATCACAGACGTGTGTGTGCAAAAATATTCCATCTACTATATTTATCAACTCGTGGTCATGATAATAATTGAACGTGATTATATACCATTGCAAATTATATCACTGAACGTGACTTTACCAACGAAGAGGTATTTCTGTGACTGCCACGAATACTAATGCACGTGATGTAGGAAGGAATTTAAATACAAAATTAAACGTATCATTTTATCAAGCGTCAAAAAATATAAAAGAAATTGACTCACTGATATCTGTGACGTCGTTCCACTTCATGATGACGTCGGCGCAATATTCACCTGAAATTAAAATAATTACTATTATTAAAATTATATACGGAATACAGTTTTGTATTAACAGAATAAATTTTAATGAGCAAAATATTTAGAGCATTAGCAAACACCTATTGCTATTTAGTTCTAAATAATAAATTTTATCGTTAAAATATCACAGATTGGGTTCAGACTATTAAAATCCGAAAATATTTATAGACAAGTCCATCTAGTTGAGTTTAGAATGTTTACATCTACCCACAGCCCCGCCCACGCGGTCAGGCAAATGTTTGGACACTCTGAATAAGGAATACAACTTTTGAACCTTTAATGGGACTGGTTTTCTTGCTAACGTTTCCTTTAAATTTAAGTTTATCAACGATGTCAATATTTGATTGGTTGTTAAAAAAATTCAGGATAGAACCAACTGGAAGTATATTTTAGTTTTTGATTGAATTTATTTTTGTGATCATTAGTTTCAAGTTTGTTTAGATGAAGTTGTGAAAAAAGAATTGTATCGGAAATAGGTTTTTTTCTAGCACCTAATTATAATTATTGGCTAGTGTTAATGGGCGGTGGTGATCACTTAACATCAGGTGGCCGAACTGCACCTTTGCTTGCTTGACATAAAAAAAAATTAACGGTACAATCATTTTGACGGATCGTATAATAAAGTCAATTACTTCATTTTTAACAGGCATTAGTATTTAAGGACCATTCCCAGATAAAGTAAAATATTATTCATTGTTTTGGACTGGAGGCTGTGCGTTATTTATATGTTTAACTAAACAATGAGTATGCTAAGCTTAATAATATGATGAATGATTAAATATTTTGATAAGCATTTTATTAATAAAACGAAATGATAAGTATCATCATCTAATAAGGAATGTCGCAGATTTATTAATCCATTTGTTAATAATATAACATATCTAGACATTAAAGGAAAATGAATTTTCCTCGCAACATGGCTTGATGACGCCATTTTGTATTTTCTCGACGCAATTTTTTAAATGTAGCTAATAAAATGTAACACAATGAGCACATCGCGGCCTTGAGTAAAACGTTATTATACATGGGTATATAATATATGTATTTTGTACCTACGATTATATTTTCCTATTAATAACCAGTGGCCATTAAATGACTTTACCCTTGTGTTGTTGCGGTAGGTCGTCACGTCTGCACTATTTTCCTCTATTTCTACGATTCTATGATATTTTGTTGTGTGCGATTTTATTGTCGCCGGAAAGTCGTGACTGCGATTTTTTTTGACGCATCTATATTTTTGAATGGGTGTTGGTATATACTAATTATTTGCATGTTAGAAATTACGGGACCTTTTATAACGTTTCCTATGACGCGGACGTTCATCAACTACTAAGTAATTTTTGCGGGTGTTTTTGGTATTTTTTTATTATTATTTATGATAGAGATATAAATTAGGACGTAAAATGATATGTATCTAGTCCTCCTAAATGTCGCGATTCAGTCGCTACATTATAAACTGCTTATTTTTTATATACCTACCAATCAAAACGCGCTTACATCATTCGAAAAAATAGTCAAGGCCGTGGAAATTTACAAAGAGAAATAAAAACTATCAGTTTATCAGATTATTGTGATACATAAGATTATTCTATCGGCGTTATCTCTAACACTGTTACAATACTGATAAACTGAAAATAGTTAATAGTTTTATCGCATCTCCACTTATAAGCATATAGTGATAGCGTAAAGTTATCTTTGTATCAGAAGATCAAAATGGATTGATATAAAATGCATAATAACCTACTTTCGATAATATAAAAAATCATTCCACGAATTAAGATTATTTTTCTAAGAAGTGTCCGTGTGTATGTGAGATGATCAATGATCATGTTATAGGTATATTTTAACCTTCTATGAGGGACAAATACGATATTCTTCTAATTTACTAACAGACAGTTGACATATTAAAGAAAGTTACTTATATTAATAATATTAATTATGATCAACAGCCCCGGATCTAAGGGGAAGGAAGGGAACCGAAATATCGTATACTTACCTAAGTGAAGCCCCTTTTCCTACAATCTCATAGGTTTTTATCAAGTAATCGAATCTTATGATAGTTATAACTTATAAAGTTTGAAAAAAAAATGTATTTCCATATGCCTAGTTACTTTTTGAACCCATGAACGCGTGCGTATTGTGCGTGATCTTTCTGACAGGGAAATCCCTGTCATAGTTATCTGTTTTTTCTCAACACTGAAGGACTGAAGGAACACTATCAAGTTTTTATCCGGGACTGATTATCAAGGTATTATCGAAACAATGTGTCTTAAAAATTAGTAGGTAATTAGTTTTAAATTAATACAATTACATACTTTTTAATTACTTACATAATTTTTCATTATTTTTTTTATAATTAAAGACGAATAACAATATACTAGTTAATATAATAGTTAATACTTATCAATCGATATCACAAAAAAACAACTCGTTTACAGTGCCAGAGGTTGGACACAATACAATAGGTTTTAAAGCGTGTTTTTGACTTATCTATGAATGTTTACAAACGAAAAACGTGCATACGTTTACGTTCATCTTATCAGTCGTCAGTTTTACATTTTTTTTGTATGTTTGAACTAGATGGCGTTGTGTGAGATACGAGAAAATTACGCGAATCTGTCTGTATGTTGGGCTGTGGGCATCAGCATCACCGCTGAACTGATTTCGCTAAATTTTATGTTTACCTAAAATCAAGGAGACCGAGTGCTTTTTATCGTAAATAAAAATTTTGTTAGGTGCAGAAGCGCGACATTTTTTTTTAACAACTTAATTTTCTCTTACCTACGAAACTAGCTATATTGTACTTCAAACACTTAGCATATTTAAGACCTTATGTTATTATTTTATAAATTGACTAGTTTACCATATCAAGAAGACAACTTATCTACAGATTAGATTCAACCGATACACTCATTGCACTTATAAATTCTTACTTATTTCATTGATTGCATATACGTCACACGATAATGTTACAGTACAATTATTAGCAAGGCGCTTTTTACGGAGCGTGTGAGGGAACAGCCGACAATGGCCGCTTTAATTGATATCAGCGTAATGGAAAACTCTTGTAAGGGAAAAAGTTTATTGCATACAATCGGAGGTGCGGAAATCATTTATCGGTTGTGCCATATTTACCTACAGGTTATGTTAGGAATGGTTCCTCATTTGTACGCGTCTAAGCATAGGTAAATTCACACGCATTTTGTGATTTCAATTTTCTATAATAATTTTACGAAAGGTAAAATGTTGTGTAAATTCTGTATCTTTCTTATGTCTTTTCAACGTCAATTAGGCATCTTCTTCTTCTTCTTTGTCGATTCACTCTTGGCAGAGTGGTCGTGGTCACGTTGAGACGTCCACATCGGTGGTAGAGGCGGACACAGCTTTCCGCACGATCTCCCGCCATCTCTTCCTGTTACTAGACTGTCTGGCGCAGTCTGATACGCGAATTCCTACAGCAGATTTCACTTGGTCGGTCCAGCGCATTGGTGACCTGCCGCGCGATCTGATTCCTTCCACCTTCAACAATTAGGCATGGTTCTATTTAAAGTATGTTTATTTTTTTGTCGAATTCTTCGTAATCACGGAAGCAAACCCTCTGGCTGAAACTAGTTGCAACTAAAGACGCATGCGGGCCCTGTAGCCCATTTATATAGTCCAGTATAAAATTTCATGTATTAAAACTAACAGATGAACGAAACGCACGCACAACCATCGCAGTAATTAAATGAATCACGCAAACTACTCTACAGTGTACACTGTTCACATCTTATTTTGCCAAAGGGTTACTCGTAAAACGTAAATCATCATACCTATTAAATATGTAAATTAAATAATAATAAAATTATACACCTTTAACACGCTCTTGCAATTATATGCCAAAGTTCATTGCAGAAAAGCATATAAGGCATATTTGATGAAATCAAGTACTTTCACATTTATGTATAAACTAGGTAGTGCCAGATATTGTTTCTAACATTTTAGATACCAGGAGCATTCTAAGTTGATATTTCCGGAGTAAATGACTAATCTGATTTGCTTAGACTTCCGATTTCCACGAGTTACGACTTATTTTTAACTGCCGCAAACTCTAGTGGCAAAAATGTTCCAAGTACAGAATAATCGATATTTTAACCTGTGGCTTCGAAATCGTATAGCATTTCTGGAAGGTGACATTTATTAGAATTTCATATTTAGAAAACTAAATTGTGGGTACAATTTGGAAGGTCGTTGGCTTCTTGAAGTTATAAAACTTTCGTCTTGCCTAATCTAACTTGACTAAGGTCTGACTTCAGAGAGTAATTAAACACAAATTTATTTCTATAGTATCTAGGTTTTCTGCTATTTCGGCAAAAGTTATTACATAATACATTAAAGTTTAATATTTGATGAACGCAAAGAAAATTGAAAACTGAAATTCGGGAATATGAAAATTGAAAACCTAATTTTATATTAATAAATTTTCTTTTTCCACTTCTTCAGAGTGGCACAATGAATTGAAACTTAAATTAGTTTTATATACCTAATTTATGTTAGTAACCGAATCAATAATTTAGGTATTTTGTTTTCTTATCACTTTATTTACATTAACTCAGTTACCTACATTAAAGATTAATCAAATCATTTTTCCTAAAACATTAAACTGAAAAACTACACGTACTAGGTAATTCCTAGTTGTACTAGTAATGATATTTCGCTAAGTTTGGAAGAGCAGCAAGCCCCGCGACCTCCTTTAGCGCGGGTGAACGGCCGCGCGTCCCTCCCAGAGGCAAGCCTTGTCGCCTATCGCTCTGACATTACAAATCAGCATTTAGCTATGCTATACACTGCACTTTTAAATTGATAGAACATGTATCAATAGGTGCATATGTATTTTATTACCTTCTTCTTTTATTAAAGGGTTTTAATTGATATCAGGCTGTAAAAGTAGTTAGTTAACAAATATTTCGAAACAAAAGTTATCGTTGAATTTGTCATTGCGATAGAAATATTTAGGTCGTAGGTATTACCTATAAAAATTTCAATATTATATACTTCAAATAGAATTAATATTCATAATTAATATTGATGAGATTAAGATGTGTAAAGTGTTGTTGAAATCTAAATTTTCCTAATGAAAACCAGATTTATGACCTTCTATATTGATTCAATTCGGGACCTACTACGGTCTAAATATGTAGGTATATTTAAATACAAATCGAAATAGTGAAACAACAAACGTACAGAAACGATAATAATATAAGAACCAGAGTAATTTCAACACAGATCATTTCGCTCGGAAATATATTTCTGCTATATGAGCCGTGTTGAAATATATAATAACACCTATCAAACAATTACCTACTGTTTCTATTTCAAACCCATGCTATTATATTTTGAAATGTAACTACGGGAAACAGTGCTCTCGAAGAATATTGCAGATCCTGTACAGATTTTATTATAATAACATGATGACATGTTTGTAGTTTGTACTACAGAGTACAGACACTGTCTGAAATTCACCAAATCTATCTTATTAGGATAATACTTATTAGCATTTCTATTTTAAAATGGAAATTCCATTCTTACATAGAATTTCCTTTATTTTTTTATAAGCTTAAAAATTGCTGCTAAATTATATGTTTATGTGCTACTCCCACGTTCTCTGTGTTAACTATTATTAAATAAAACAAAAATCTTCTACATGATATTATCAAAGCAGACATTTTAATCAAAAGTGTGATAGTTTCAGTTAAATGGTTAGTGGAGCCGATAGCGTTGGATGTAGGTCAGTGACCCCGACGATAAACAGCTGATCCATCTAGCGGGAACGTATATCGAAACCTACGTTATATAAATTATAAACACACCACTTTATGTACGCAATGTTACTATAGATAAAAAGTGTAGATTAATTCGCGATATAATCGTTTTAATTTATGGTTGAAACTTGAAAGTGATGATGAAGAGATTATATTTGTTGTAGGCAAGTTTATGTTTATTACTTGAATAATGAATTTGTACAATATTTTTTGTTTATATTATTTGCTAAAATAAAACTGCATTGCAATTTGCACACACAAAACGCAACACAACATCTTAGTAGTATTTGATAATATAAACATTGTTCTAATTAGTATTAAGTATCCAACTTCCTATATCTACACTATATTTTGTATAGGTAAAATTACTACAGTGTCCTCTACCGCGTCTGTCTGATCATGGTCTAATAGTTTCATTGCTTTCCAATAGCCTGATCCACGAATTAAAATTTATTAAGTTTCGCGTGCGGAAAACTATTAATTGTAGAGTATAAAACGATACATTACAAAATACAAAAAGCGAAACTCCTCCCTTCGATACGACCGATTCATACTTACAATTACAACGTATTATTTCTCGTCCACGTCGCTCATTACACGATAAATGTAAAAACAATATTTGAGCAAAAACCAGTCGGACCGGTATCGTGTCGTGACATAAGTCGTAAGCGGAGGAAAGCTCGCGGAAATCACGTACCTAGTCATTGTTAACTTTTTGCGGCCGCGGCGGCTCACGATTGTTCCAACTCAAACTTGTTGCGATGTGTACGATACGAGAAACTATATGTCGTAGCTCGCAATGCCTAAATCTACTGCGTTCTTATAAGATGATCAAATTTTCTGGTTATAAAATCTGCTAAATTACATCTTATTCCTCATATCGTTCGTAAATAATCCATGTTTTAGTATAAACGTTTTAAAACAACTATGTACTATTACAATTATTAATTTCTCCTACGATGTAGTTTGAATCCATGAAGATATCAAAAGCAATTTCAGTAATACCTACCTATGGTAATTGGTAATACGTGGTTATTAAAAGAGAACGGAACCAATTTTTAAATTAATTTAATATGTAGTTATAAAAAGTTAATATCATAACACGATGAGCTATAAAATAATGTCTATCAAATAATCGCATTAGACGCAGCTGAAAGTTAGCCAAAGCGTTTAAGTAGCCATTAATGTTTAAGTACAAACAGCTGTATTCAATTGCAAACCCGTTTTATTTAATTAACTGCTTCAATATGTACAATTATTAAGGATTTATCAGTGTATCTCTTATTATTATTTCCTGTATAATGTTCGACGAATAACATTTTAGATTCAACGTCGCCTATAAACATTATAATGTGTTCGATTTCTTATAAGAAATATTCATTCTTCTGTATT
>CAJQZN010038849.1:0-12979 GCA_907164685.1 Colias eurytheme | reverse complement strand
CGGAAATCGAGAGAAACCATTTTTTTCTCTTAAAAGCTCCCCCCTCCAGCTTCCCGAACTCGGATTGACAGTAATTTATTTTTCCTTACATTTTTATCATATTCCCCTCCTTTACTAATGGGTTTCATCCGACTGCGATTTTTTTTATCTTTTCATTATTTTCAAAGGCTTCTACCCCAGTCTATATGCAATGAAAATACAGAAAGATTCCATTATCGGTAATGTAACAGTCAGCACCATTTATATAAGCAGTACAGTGGATACAATATAAGTAACATGAAATAAACACTAACCAAATTTATTTTCCAATAACCGATTTTTTTACTTCCTATTTATGCTATAATTACGTTAAAAACCATGAGAAAAACAGCAGGATGTATTTGTCGAAAGCCAAGTAAAAGGCTATATACCTGTAATAAACAGGAAGGTGATCTTTTGTTGTAGCTCAATGGTTAAAATAAAACAATTTTACGCATGTTTATGACAGCAAATGGTTCCCACGGGTTTGGGACTTCTAACTGTGATAGATGAAGTGTTCATGTAATAATATCTCAGAAGTATGTACAAGTGCTAAATTAAAAAAAATTTCAACAAGGAACAACGATAGGACGTTGAAGGGTTAACTATAAGAAGAATGGAGTTTAAGATATGGAGTTTCTTGCCGGTTCTTCTCCGTAGATACTGCTTTCCGAATCGGTGGTAATAAATGTTAAAATATGTACTTAATGACGTTTCAAAAGTACATCTAGAAGAAGTCTAATTGAATAAATAAATGTTTGAGTTTGAGTTTGAAGCCTTAACGTAAACTTAAAATATTTGATAGATAGTTAATTATTATATTTTACTAAAAGGCTTTTTACGCTAGTAGGTTGGTAGGTAAAATATTGAAACTATAATACTGAAATGAGATCACCAACGATGTTACGACCTATGCTATTCTTGTTAAATGTGTGTTTAACATAAAAAATATACATATTACATATAACAATTACAAACACAATTCAAGATATCGTCTACAAAATATAAATAGGTTACCTAAAAAAGTCATGAGAAATCATTCCAAAAGCTCAGTACCTAACGGGTCTCAGCTCGCTTTGCATCCGGACAAAAAAAACGTACGGAAACAGAGCCTTTCCTCTAAATACGTTACTTATCTCAGGTAGGCTCATACCAACCATTCATAGTAAAACATCAATGAATGATTTCTTTGTAAAATTGCCGATTAGGCCTCCTACGATATAACAAGCTTGAATAAATTTAAGCTTTAAAGCAAAGGGATAAAGTTCAGTTTTTAACGTCGTTGTGTTCAGGTAAAATAGTAGAAACTTGTCTGTACATTTTATGAGTTATTTATTCGTACTATGAGATGTTTAATGCAAATCTCAGTTTTGGGACGTATCTTTATCACCACACTTCGAATATGTATTTGATTAAAACGTACATGCAGCTTTGTGCCATAATGTTATTAAAATAGAGTCGATAATAGCTTGACAGATTTCATAGAAATACAACCTTAGAGGTCCATTGTACACGCACGTGCGTCACGGTGGGCTATTGTCACACACTCACACCGCAGAGTAATACGATTTGAATAGGGATGAATGAAATTATTTTTTTCTCACCTTGGGTAACTCATTTGGTGTAAAAAGTGTTCAAATAAAATGTTTTGTGAATGGTATGTGGATGATTAATCAGCATAATATGCGATTGTACGTTTATTTAAATAAGCAATCTGAATTGTTTTTATTATGCTTTGGAAGTATTTTGAGATTATTTAAATTTTAAATTATAGAAAAATTTGTTTGTTACAGTAAATATATAAAGGGCATGTTTTAAACGTGTTCGTATAACTTGTCTATCAGTTTTACAACTTGCAAAAAGAAATTCATTAATTAAACATGAAAAAATAACAAAAAATTGCATGTTACGTTTAGAATGAAGACGTTACTTTACAGCTATTTCTACCTGCGCTTCCGCCGCTTTATATTTCCACTGCAAATTATTTGTTAACAATGGTATTAGTAACATTTGTAAAGGTAATCTTTGTTGGCAAACACGTGGAAGCAATTAGTCGAAGGTGTGAGAAAGTTTATTACTGGAGTTCGAGCGAATTGTGATTCGGTAAGGCTCTTATCGGTGTAACAGATGCTCACTTTCGATTATTTTAAATGTTTTTCGTACAGGTGGTAAAGATTAGTGGTATGATGTTTATGGGTTTAATCTTTTAAATTTTAGTAAATGCCATCTGCTGTGCAACGTTAGTTAAGTTCTTAAGAATTATTAGTTACTTGTTTTGTAATGTTATTCTATTTTGAGTTTTTAGAACTGTTTTTGTATTATTCCGTGTACAAATTATATTTTCGTACAAAAGGTAAACCTGATTGTTATGTTTATTTATTTTTACCTATTAGAGATAAATTGTTGCATCCATATTTCTTTTTTTTCATAATTCAAGTCAAAATAGTTATTTTTTAATGAGAATAACAAAATTAGGTTACTTTTACTGAAACTTTATACTATCCACGCCGATTTTACACCCATTTAAAAAATTTGACCTAATTCATTCCGTCCCTAACTCCCTAAATTTCAAAATGATGCTTATAATAAAACAATCTTTGCAGTCATAATATTGGCCCTACAAAACGCTTATAAATTGGTATAATTGTGGTATAAATTATATTTATTAAGGATGGAGAACATTATAAGCATGAGCACGTTGGCTAGACGCAATTCGGATTTCGGAGTCGCGTGGCTTATTTCTCTCACACCTGCGAATAAATATAACTCACAGACGTGCTACTAGTGGAACTCGAAACATTCTCGATTGATATTTAATAATACTTTTTTAAACGTGACTTGACGTGTAGTTGACCTATAACACAGGGGATGCTAGCATATTATGCTAGTGTGGGTTTCAATGCTATTTTTTTAATATATTTTAGAACAATAAACATTGTTTGAAGGTTGTGTGTTATTTGAAAAAAATACTTGCAATACTTGCACGATAATAGTAGACGGTCACAGTATTCGTGACAATTTTGAAAAATTGGTAAAATATTTAAAGATGGTATGTAAAGTAAATAGGTTACTGTTTATCTGCATTACATCTTGTTTGTCTCACAAGAATTCTTATACAAGTTGTACGCATTAGTATAATATTTAAAACATCAATCGAGAACTAATTGAGAACCAATAGTACTATATCCTTGATCTGTTACAAGTGCCCTCACCTTACTATCCCGTGACACTGATGATAGCGATGCAATACTTTTTGATATATTTCATGAATGAAAATCTTCCATGTACACCCTGATTAATAGTACCTAATATTTACGGCAAACGAAACATATTTTTTTTGTAGATACTGACTCATTCTTTTTTAGTATTAAAATTTTATTTAAATTTCAGATGATATAGAATCAGCAAAATTATTAAAACCATATTTGTACGTACTTAATTTTTTGATGAGTTATTATGTGATAGAGTCAGAATCACTTTTGTCAGAAAATACGTAATAAAAGAGTTTTTTTTTATGGTTGAATAAGTTTTAAGTTGAGTTTGATATGATTTAGGAAAAGTATTTAAGACGATTACGATTAATTATAACGGTACATTTAATTTGCTTTTTTTATTTAAATAAATAATACTGGTATATTATGAATTAAATATTTGTTAAAATTAGATTCATGTGTCCCTTTTTCATCGTATCAACTCTGACTATACATAATCTGTTATCTGCTCTACCATGTTTTCTTTGTGATTATTATTTAATGTAATTACGAACGTACATAGTTAAAAAGCTCTTGAAATTACTCGCCGATTCTTGATAAATGTACAAAGTTTGAATTAAATCTGTTTGTTTAAAGTCAAATTCGAGTTTAAAGTCGTTGGTAACATAGTATATACAGGTGCAGCTAATAAAAGCGTGTTAAAAATACAAATGGATATTGTAAAGTATGTAAAATAAAACAAATCATAATTAAGCCAGCTATTCCAGACTATTTGCACATGCAAACACGCTGCATATCGATAAATTTCGACAAAGTAAATATTTCCTCCATCCCATAACTTTTTGCAAATAAAATAGTGAAATTATGATATTGGTGTTTGGTTAATGTTTAGATTTGAATTATGTGAAATGTATGCCACTTATTTTTTGTATGGTTTAGTGAAATGACCCTTCCAATATCGTATTATTTAACTACCTATCTCATTTTGAATTGGCACACTGAACAACTGCGATCTTTACATCTATTAAAACTATGATGTTTCAGATTCTGAGTTAAAATTTAGTATTATTAATTAATTATTTATATCTGTAGATCATTCAACTCTCTCTGCCCTTGACATTAATTAAAACGCCAGGCATTTAGGACAAAGAATTAGATTTCGCCACCAGCGAAGTAAAAACTAAAAAAAGTATCTCCCGACAGCTATAAATTACTTTTAATTTAAAGGCCAAAGAAATATTTTAATTAAGAGATTCGCTCGTTATTTATTGTTATTGATTAGTAACAAATAAATGAAAATGGTTAGTTGATATTATCATTTACACAATATTCGCTTCATTGATTAAGTGATGGATGTTTTACGATGTGTTTCAACTTTTAAGGTCAATTCTTAAGGACAAATAATTGTTATAGGTTGCAAAATTATGTTATTGTGCCATTAAAATGTATGCAATTGGAAATAAAGATTCTTTAAAAGTAATTAGTGCAGGCAGCTAGTTGCTTTGTGTATCTACTGGTTGTTTTATTTACAAAGTGTTTATTATAATATTACAAACACTAATCATGGGTCACTAATACACATACTTGTATACTCACCTACCTATGGAAAATCCTATTAATATTATAAATGTGAAAGTTTGTATGGATGTTTGTTACTCTTTTACGCAAAAACTGAACCGATTACAATGAATTTTACACACACATAGAGGGTAACTTGGATTAACACATAGGATAGGGTTTATCCCGGAAATCCCACGGGAACGGGAACTATGCGGGTTTATCTTTGAAAATGCGGGCGAAGCCGAGGGCGGAAAGCTAGTTTGAAATAAAATAAAGCCTACTACAATCAACCTTCTACCGTTGATATAATTTTTAGTGGAACTACGTAAAACAAAGCAACAAAAATACAAAATTTTCCTTTTAATCATGTTCCTTTATATAAAAACTAGTTAATTATATTGATAGTACACTCAATAGCAGACAATACGACCTCCGTCGGAGTGTAACCGACATTCCCAGACGTACAGAAAAACATATAAATATATCTACGTAATGAGAAGTTTTCATAGTTTATATGCAAATCGTATATAATATTAGATAAGCTGTAATATATGTGTTACCTTAATTTTTATTAGTTTCGTTATATTTTGTAGTTTTGTATCTAATTCCTGGTTTAATTTTAAAATCGTTTTGTCAATTTTTTAACATATTATGTAGTTAATATGTAGGTATAATATAAGCTCACTACTTAAACATTTATTTATTCAACTAGACTAAAGTTCTTCAGAACTCAGGATAGTTTTTTAATCGTCAAATTATATATTTAAGAACCGATCCGAAAAATAAAATAATTTTAGAAACGAAGCAAAAATTCACGAAAACGAAAATCAAAATGAAAACTTATGAGGCACTTCGGTAAAGATTTTGGAGTTATCTCATCAAAATATTTTAAAATAATCATTTCTAAACATAATTATATACTTATTAAATCCAAATAGGATTCACCATAAACATAGGTACACCATGACGCTCGGACAGAGGCTAGAGGCTAGTCTGGTGACCTCGCGTTACGCACCACAGAGCACGCCCGCAGACGGACTAATAGCACGATAAAATTCACGGCGGCCCGAATGCACCGGCCGTAACGGGCATCGCGATACCGAGAAAGTAAAGCCGCTGTAGATTTTGTATTTGTGATTTGGGGTTCTTTTCAACTGTGAGAGGTTCTGTATGTAGTTTTGTATTTTGTTTCTAATTGGTGTGGTGTTAATTAGATATTTGATTACTCAATAAATTCTAGATAAGTTGTTGAACATGTCAATATTATATTTTTAACGATATTTGTAAGATCGAAATAATTAATTGAAAATTTTGGGCTTTTACATGTACCTAGAGTCAAATACATACTGCAAAGGTTATGTTGTAATTGTAATTGTTATGTTGTAAGTTTACTTACATACCTACATAACTACCTATATAAAAACTTAAATCTAAACAATACAAATAGCAATAAAATTAAAATACTTATTTTTTATGGTGTGTTTTTATACTGGAAATAGTTTAGGGTTGCCTGCCTACACTTAAAAGGTTATACATAATATGATTGTTAGATAAATATGTATAAATAAATTGCATAAGTAGTATATTTCCAAAGCTCCCTTCTCTACTTACATCACATGCAATATGAAAGCTACATGCAAATTTCGGAAGTATTGGTTTCGTTCTTGACTTGATATATAAGTCAATCATATTTTTTTGTCACAACATCAAAGGCGGTATAATTCGGCAGGAGATTATACCTTATAGATTGCAAGCGTTTTCCTTTTTGGGAAAATAATTAATTACCCTTAATTAATATTCATTTATGCGCTATTAACTATTGGGTAATGTTGTTTTTGAGTAATTAAATTAAGTTCAGTAACGGAAGTACTCTCCCTTGTTGCAAAATGACAGTTTTTTCATAGATTCTGATGTGGGAAAAGCCAAAAAGGTAATTAATAAAACCTTGGAATATATCATATAATATTTAAATTAAGAGTTACGCCTACGACTATGTCCTTAAAAGAGAATGCTGGCAACCCTGTTAAACTGAAGGCAAATAAATCGGCACACAAAAATTTTCCTTCGTGTAATTTTCACATAAAATTCACATCTAAAGATAGGAAAATTCATCAAAAACTTACACACGTTTAAAAGACATTAAAGTCACATTATTATAAATACAATAACATATTTTATAAATAACTTCCAAAGCAATTCGCTCATTAATTACGATGGTATCTCATCGAAAATTGACATTGTTTCTCGAACGTTCGCTGCAATTAAAGCAAAGGTCTTGCATGAGAGGATGTCACGGGCGAGTGCCGGAAGATTGCAATGATAACAAACAATAGGGGGTGGGACTTTCACTCTATGTGGTACTTTTAAAGCTGGTTTGAATATTATGTCTTCAGCATATTTTGTGTAGAGAATTCGTTGGATTACGCTATGTTTAAAGAGGCAGTTTGAGGTCTTGTCACTTTAACTACGTGAACATAAAAAGATCGGGGGATTGCCATGTAAATCATCATGACTGCATGATTTTTTGAATACCAATACCTGTAGGCTGTATTCATAGTTAATCTAATATTATCTTTTTGGAAAATTTTACATGATTTTGACATCAATTATACAACCTCGCATTTAATTATGCATACTTTTGGTGAAAATTACTGAACAATTTAATTCATTTTATTTCTTTCATTATAAATTCGTAAATTCGTGTTGTTAACTTGTTAACTTGACATCAACACTTACCATACAACTTTTATATCATAATTCATAATTATTTACCATCACAATCAGATTTCAATAAAAGGGTGGATAACTCGAAATTAATAAAAAAGTTAACAGTATGTTGCATATTTGTAACAGCAAAAAGCGATCAGAGTGAGACAAACATGCAATTATGACGAAATATTGTGCGAAATATTATCATAATTTTCGCACAATGAAATGCAAATAAACAACAATTCATTATTCATACACTTGTATTAAAAACTAGATGTCTGCTCGCGATAACAAATAACAGTCTATAAAATAAATGGTATTCGTCAATTTATTCACATATTTCCGTCAATTATGAGGGCAGTTATGACAAATATTACAGCTCAGCACTTAAGCCATAATTGTCGTGCAATTTTTGATAATTATTACTGATTAGCGAAGGGTCAGCAAGCATTCCGGCTACAAAAAATGTATGAGATTGGAATGAAAGGTGGAAAATGAATGAGGTTTTTCTGCCTCCTGAGTATATTATATAAGTACTTTGCATATAATGCTATCAGTGCCTTTATTAATGGAGATATACTTATAGGTTTTCACCGATGGTCTGTAGATAATTTTTCAGATATTACCATGCTATTTTTTAGTCTATCGCACAAATGAAACTAGAGTATTGTAGCAGACTTAAATATTTTAAGTACAAAATATATAATACGCACTCATACATAAAATAATATAATTTAAAGCACGACCTTCTATTTATAGTTAGCAAAAAGTATGAACTCAAATCATCAGGTTAAAAACATCGTAGAAGTGAAACTTTCCATGTTAGTTTATAATAATATTTGTTTGTAGTGGAAAACGTTTTAAGTGAAACTTCTTTTTCGCTTTCAGAGTAAAATTATAAGGTCGCGTCATGGTAATACCGTCACGTCATCGAATAAGGCGATTTTGGTATCTTTGAATCTTGCCAAAGAAATTTCACTTCTGACACGTGTGCTCGGCACACACGCTCTTTTTTAGTAAGTATTCCCATCATCACCTTATAAAAATAGTAAGGAAAATTGACATAAGAAAATTATACTTAAACGTTTAAAAGATACGCGCAATAAATTTTACTATGTTTACGATAACTTTAATGTTTCGGTTTTATATTGTACTTGCAAAATGTGACGAAGGCATTAGTCTGTAAGTGGCAGCCGGAGCGACGCCGGGGCTGGCGCCGTCTAGCCGACACAGACAATGATATAGGAATATAGATGTGATACAGGTCATAAATTTAAAAATATAAATTAAAATAAGGTTGTACTCAAATTTATTAATACTCTGTTTTACATCTTACATTAATTTTACTTCTCTATGTACAAAAATTTGTACAACTTAGTTTTAGGGAAACAGACAACACAACTAAGTTGAACCTTACAACATTTTTATTTGTGATTGTATCCTGAACATTGAACGGTTCATTTCATAATGTATTGAACTTTCTAATCGATATCTTCGCCTTAGCCTACTCTAAGATAGATTTTTAAGGGCACAGTAAGGGGTGCCGCTTCCACAATCTATATATCAAAGATTTAGCAACAAAATACGTTTGTATCCAACATTTTATAGATACACACGCTGATTCGATCATTACTACTGGTATTATGAATCGTAAATACGAAATACAATAGTGGCGGGAGATATTGATTTTGGCGATACATTTTCTATGATTATAAGTACTCCGTAGGTTTCTTGACGGTGCTCTTCTCCGTAGAAACTGTTTTCCGAATCGGTGGTTAATGGTAAAACTATGTTATGACAATTCAAAAGTGCTTCTAGAAGAAGCCTAATTGAATGAATAAATGTTTGCGTTTGATTATTTTTCAATCCCGCAATATGTTTGTCCCAAAGCTTACAAATAGAGAATTATTGTAATTAATTAAAACGATGTGTACTCGTAGATCAGGCTTTAGATAGTATTATAAGTTTTCAATTCATAGTAAGTAGAAAAGCAGTGACAAAAATACCAACAGGTAGGTAGGTTAAATTAGTTTTACATAAAGCCATTCCACTATGTATCTACCAGTAATGGAACATGTAGCTTTTCTTCTTACCACTAGAACAAAATCTCTGGAACAAAGCAAACTACGCATAGTCAAGGCTTACTGTTAAACAATAATAGTTAAAAAAAACTAAAAAACACGCTTTTAGTTCGGTTTTCTATAAAACGCGTGTTTTTTATTCTTTTTTAACTATTATTTATTTTATGAAATTAGTGTATTGTCATCGGTCCTAAATAAATCTACAAAGTTTGAACGAAAGTGGGACAAAATCGCGCCCAAAGAAGTCGGTTACAAACTTACAAACATACAGGTGAAGCTAATATAAAGCGTGTAAAAAATACACATATTGCGCTATGGAACATGTGACTTTTCTGCTTACAGCTAGAATAAATCTGGAACTATGCTCACTTACGCACTATAGTACTAGTAAGTACTTGTATAAAACTGCAATACTTAGTGCGTTTCCCACGAGCGAGCGCTCGTAAAGTCTTCAATTTGGGCGAACCTGGAACGGGCCGACCACCAGCGGTGTGGTGTCGCACACTTGTGTGTGCGTGTGGTGTAGGTGACAGCGATGTGGAGCGAGCTATGGGCGGAAGCGGATAGTGCCTTGATACCTGATAATGAGCCACGTTTGTTCAAAATAATATAAATTTAAATAAGAGGTGTCATGTCTTTACTATGTCTTATTCTTGTGGGTTTTTAAAGAAATTACAAAAAATGGATTAGTGAGTAATAATTGAAAGTTACGAAATGTGTATATTCTTAGGAAGTAAATACATAAAATATAGGCAAAATGGATGAGTCGACCACCTAGAATCTGTGTTGTCCTTGAATAATTTACACTCGTTTGCATATAGTGACAACTTTTTATTGCATGTTATGAGCAGAAGCGAATTCATGAAAACAAAATTAAATTAAATTATATCACACTTTCTTCTTTTCAACATAAAACAGTGCGATAGAATGAACGATTTCATAAATATTATATCGATTGCCAAATGAGCAAATATCAAGCTCATTTCGCAAAACTTACGTACTACAGTAAATTATGCAAAAGTACAAGCACCCGAAAATCTCAATTGATACCAATTTCTATATGGGGGTTGATTTACCTTTAAAAAATCAGAACTAAATATTATATTTTCATAAACTTTCATATGAGCCACCGTCCTAAAATTCAGAATTGCGAAACAAAAGCTCCTGTTGTAGTAATAGGTAGTTATAATAATCACGCTTGTTGTAAAGTTTTCGAGACAAATAAATCGCGTTACGAATTCGTTAAATATTTTTTAACTTCTAATAGTCAATTCACCAAATAAATAAATAAACTCGCGATCTCCTCTCCCTTAGCCCGGCGTCCAGTCCACCGTGGGAACTGAGATTCCGCGCGCTTAATCCATCGGTGGACGCTTCCCCGCTTTTGCATACTTTATTTATGTCGCCAGCCCGCTTTGTTGCGATACTTGTAATGGTGCGTCCACGTAGAGCCTGCGTAGCTCGATACTGTTTGCAGTATGGGTTCGTGAGCCTTGGTGGTGCAGTGTGACCGAACCAATGATGGATATATTTCATGATGAAAAGGATTGATGTCAATTACATTGCCTTGTTTTTTTAATTACAATTTTTCAAAATATTAGTAGGATCGCAGATTAAGATTACCTAATAGATACCTATTCAATACACTATAGAAACCTAGATAATACGGTGGTAGTGCGTATAATAGGTAAATAAATTGATAACTAATGAAAAATTAATTAGTTTTTTTCAATTGAACCTTCACCCGCATGACTGTATTATCTCCCTTATGTATAATTAACTAAATAATAAATCACTTTCAATTTCTATCGCAATTTGACCTAAATTATATTTAAATATTATGTGAATGAAAAGAATAATGAGGATGATGTAATGTTTTTTTGTCGCTAAATAAATACCTAAACTAATTCATCTCTTGTTTGCAATTAAATTAATTGTGTAAATTAATTCTAAAAATATTTCATTTGTAAAAAAGGACTTTGTTTAAAAAAGATAAAAGTAAGATGGAAAAGTTTCAGAGGTTATATATTAACTATTATTATAATAACTATTTGTTACTTAAGCCATTTCCTTTTTACAAAATTAAATACTTAATCTAGCTATTATAAATACCCATTTGTAAACGATTCCACAAACTCGCAATTCTATAGAAACTATTTATGTATCCTTCTACATTCTAAACGCTAATAAATTCTCATATAACTTATCCCGAAAGAAAATTTGCATAAAATGTTCCCTATTTCGTTTTAATAATTCTATTTAACTGCGGAGGTGAATATTACATTCCCGACATACCAAAGGGCTTGGTCTAATATACAGCGATTATAAATTTTTATTTTCCAACTTTATATTTTCTATATATTTATTTTTACCTTTTTAGCCATAAATATATCCTGGAAGCCATAAACAATAATTTTGCATTAAAAAAATATATCAATTAGGACTACTTAACCGATGTAACACCGATTACAATGACGCTATATCGTCGATAAAAGTTTCAGTCGATAAAACATTAACTAAATGAACTAAAAAATCCCAATCACACACCAAAAAAAAACATTTGATACATTATTATTTACTTAATAATTGTCAAATTATAATCACTTTTAACATCAAACGTTTCCCATAAAAATGAATCCTCAATTAAAGATTTATCCGCTCCCGCTTCCACTTAGTTACTTGTACCACACGTGAAGGCGGTCGATGTGAGAATTTGCATCGAATGGAGCAGAGACGGGGCTCCTCCACTGAGACACGCGGTATATTGCATCCACTAACGTCTTTGTGCTCCGTTTATTGACTTGCTGTTTAATAAAAATTATTGTTTCTAAGCTTTTCAAGTTTATTGCGGAGCCAATACACTGCGTTTTATCCGACTGTGACGGAATAATGGTTTTGTTATGACTATGGGCACGCTCTGAAGTGGATGCCGTGTTAGATTTGAGCTTTTGAGCCATCATTCAATTTGTCTTTTAAGATCGACATGGATATTTTCAAAAATTATATAATTTTGGCGCCACATTTTAAATAATACGCTCTTGCAAGTTTTATTTCTTGTAAAAGAGCAGACAAAGTCGCGGCATCACCTTATAATAAAGCTTTTCCTAAACATATTATAAATAATTTGATTTCACAGTATTTCTACGAGCGGCGCATCAGAGAGAAATAACAATGATGTTATTTATACGTACGTGTTTCGAACCCCTAATAGAAGCTTAACCAACAACACAAAGGTGCATAATGCCGTAAAGGACACGTATAGGTGTTCCAAATTATTTGATTGTCCGTCTGTCGGGAGGCACGGACTGTGAGAAACCAATCAGCTAATGTTTTTGTTGTAAACGAGCCGTTTTTATTTATTTATTTATTTTATTATTTTTGGAATGAAAGGGATCTTAA
>CAJQZN010038848.1:0-31468 GCA_907164685.1 Colias eurytheme | reverse complement strand
CGAGGCCGGGCTGCGGCGGGTCGCCGGGCTGCGGGCCCGTCGCCATGTGGCTGTGCTTGTCGGCCGGGCGGCGCGGGCCGGGCTCCAAGCGGGTGCGCTACAAGCACCGCTTGCCGCGCGGCATTTACATCAACCACGACGATCTGGTCGCCATGGCGACGGGCCCGCAGCCCGGCGACCCGCCGCAGCCCGGCCTCGTTAACCAGGGCGAAGCGATGCTCAAGTCGATGGACAGAGAGATTATATCACTAAAGCGACAAGTAAGACGCGATACGCCAAACCCTATTAGTAACTCATACATTTACGCCTTTAACATTATGTACCAGTGTGGAGAGGTCGTTTCGCATTGTCTAATACTTTAGGTATTACGATATTCTGCACACATGCCTTGTATTTATTATTTTTGTTTATCCGCTTAAATGCATCTAGTTAAGTCCCGGCTGCGATCTCTTATTTTGGATAATCCAGATATGCACATATCCTTATTTTTCATCATAGTGGTTTTATTTTCGATAAAATTATTTCAACGCGTTGCAATCGTCGTAATAACGTTCGTAATTGTAGGTACAACAAAATAAACAACAGTTAAGTGCGATGAAACGCAAAGTCGGCGACACTGGAGTGGAAGAATACAGGCCTGGTGAACCACCAGCTAAAATCAACTCTCGCTGGACTAATGAGGAATTGCTGATGGCCGTCACAGCTGTTCGGAAATATGGTACGATTTAGTTTGTTTCCTATTGACTTTAATAATCACTAAAGCAAGTCTAAATATTATTTAAATATATAATTTATCTCGTTTTATATTTCATTATAAAACGAGATAAATAATTCATTTTATTTTCTCTTATATTAATTTATTATATTTTCCATTCATAATTATTAGTATAATTAATTGCTTTTTGATAGTAGTGAAAGTAAGTATAATAAGTTTTGTTACGTGTATGTTTATCCTTACGAATATTTTAAATGCGAAAGTGTGTTTTCTTGTTTCTCTTTTTTTCACATTGCAATGAGCGATATTTTATATGATTTTTAATTTTTATGTTTGGAGATATAAAGAAGGATAGAGCGATAAAGCTTATTTTTAAGGGAAGGACTAAAAATTTCATTCATTCATTAAAAAAAAATATACTCGTTAAAACAGGCAAATACTCCCAAGCGATAGCCGAGATGCTCGGCAAGGCTTTATCCCTAGTGAAAAATTTAAATGGATTAACAAACCAAACTCATTTAAACAGGCAAAGACTTCCAAGCCATAGCGGAGATGCTGGGCACGAAGACGGAGGCGCACGTGCGCACGTTCTTCATCTCGTACCGCCGCCGGTACAACCTCGACGCGGTGCTGCGCGAGCACGAGGCCGACCGCGGCGCGCATATACAGCCCGGTGAGTATACAAAAATGTATAAATAAATAAATAAAAAGCATAATAATCTGAAAATATCTTACTGTGGTACATTAAATTGTAAAAGAAAAACTAAAAAAAAAATTGAATACGCAAGTTCGTCATATTATATCTACTCCATTGAAATGTTACATTTTTTAGGCCTAATCTTGCGTTTTTTAGAGGACGCAATTTTATTTTTTTGATATGTAGGGGGGGTCTGTGTGAAGCTAAAACCAAGTTTGTGGGGTCGCCACCCTTGTCCCACGGCCGCCATCTTGAAAATAGCGGTTGAAATGGTTTTTACAATATATCTCTTAAACTATTTATCCGATAAAAAAAAATGTTAACATTATTTGTTGCAAATTAAATTCTCTACAACTTTGGTCCAGTAAGTTTTTGTTGTAGAACTATAAATAAAAAGGTATAAGCGAAAATGTGCATTAATTAGAGTTATTTATATTTTTCAATAAAACTTTTTTTTTCATTTTAGGAAGAAATGATATCAGACCATTTTTGTAGATTGTTTTTCGAGGAACAACTTTTATGTACAACATTATTTCATTACGTCAATAGCTAATGTTTTACAACGCTCTGAAGTTAGTACTATTTTCCAGTAATGTTAACAATTTTTTTTATCAGATAAATAGTTTAAGAGATATAGCGTAAAAACCATATCAAACGCTATTTTCAAGATGGCAGCCGTGGGACAAGGGTGGCGACCTCACAAACTTGGTGATAGCATCACACTGACCCCCCTACATATCAAAAAAATAAAATTGCGTCCTCTAAAAAACGCAACCCCAAATGTAACTTTTCAATGGACTAATCGTACAGGCGTGTTAGGAAGATATAAAAAATGCTATAGTATTTTTTTCAAGTATTTTTTTTACTTAGCACTTTTCTTAGTTTCGAACTACAGATGGCTCATTCTAGTATAGACTCTTGTTTAATTCGGTACTATTGTACTATTGTAGGTTAAACTTATGTATTTTTTTTCTACTTTATCATGCAGTAAATAAGTATATCTCTCTATATCTCCTATATTATATGTGTCTTTAAAATCTAGTGTTATTATAGGCACTACAAGCACAGAATCAAATGAAAACAATGAAGAGAACAATAGCAGTAATAATGGTACTGGATCTCCAAAAAATACCACTGCTAAAGATGAAAAGGTAAGTCCTTTTAATAACAATATAAATAAAAATTATGGAATGTTTCATATACAGTTAAATTTGCTACGTACAGTAATGAATAGTACTCTCCATGTGGCATTATAAAATTCCACCTTATACACAATAATAAGCCTTGCCCCGTCCGTCCCAAGGCACGATTAAACATTATTGTACTTAAACTTTTGTATGAAGTGATTTATGCCTGACCATGGCTCGGCCGTGCACGGACGGGACACGGCGTTGAAATTTTTATTTATTTATTTATGTCAGAGCAAGCAAAATGTCGATAGACATTGTTTTGTTTCTCGGCACGGTACGGTAAAGTCACACCCCGGACACTCCATACAAAATTATCGTTTTGACAGTCACACTGTAGAGACTGCAAATGTGTGTGTTAACGCTTTATGGTTGGCACATTTGTGACTAGCGTAAAAAAAAAATCGCGTTTTTCTGATGAAATACATCCGTAAACAGCACAATATCTAACCATTTTCTACGAAAAACGATAATCACAAATCCAAAATAATAAAATTACTCTAAGTCAATTTGATTAATGTTGTCAATCTTCGTTGCATGTCGTCCTTGTAGAAAAATGTGGACCATTTTTAGACTGATCGTGTGGGGTAAGGTAAGTGTTTAATTTTGGCGGGAGGCGGAGAGTGTCCGTTCTGTAGCGTTAAGCTAATATTATGTATTCTGTGGTAAAGTGTCAAAAATGCTTGACATAATAATGTGTATTCCAGACGGAGGTGGACAGCGAGGGCGTGTCGATCGGCGCGTCCGCGGAGCTCGGCGGCGCGCCCACCACGCCGCCCAAGAAGGCCGCCAAGTGATGTGAGACCCGCTGACTGCATACATACACACATACATACATACACACGTACTCGTATTGACATAGTGACATAAATATTCGAATTAACACACCACATTATATGCATATTCATTAACATATACATAGACATTCGTATCAAATATCTTGAGGTGTTATTACGAATAAGAAAAAAGAAATCTTGTTTTCTTTCTTTCAAATATACTACCCGTTCGCTTCGAGTTGGCCGCTCCCACCCTTCCCGCTTCACCGCACCGCACTCCTAGACAGACCTTGTTAGTACCGTCAGCAACGCTATCACGTGCGCCCGTCCGTCACTAATATCGCTCCTGTTGTTTTTAGTTATGTTATTTGATCGTTTTGTTAAGTTTGATTATTATTGCTAAGTTTTATATAGTTTTTTACTGCTATTAGCGAGGAAATCGCTGTAGTAAGTAATTAATTAATTATACGAACTGTTATTGTTATTTTATTTTTCGGAGTGTTATTATTTTTTTTGTCGACGGTACCAGTTGATGTGCCTGTGACGTCATTTTGTAACGGTCATCGACGGCCAACTCGAAGCGAACGGGTAGTATGTATGTTTATTCACACATATACAAGATATATAAATATAAAGATACGAAAAACACACAAATATGAACATCTAATATAGATAACATACATGCTTTGAAACATTTTTGTCAAACATTATTTGCTGACTTTTTCTTCAATAATAGATAAATTTTACACCTTCACACATGTATACAAATTAATCATTCTCACATAGTAATATAGTATTATGTGGTATGAAAGGCGTCAGTTGAAATATTAATTATTTGATTTTAGGAGCTGACACTTGACATTTTCGTCACATTGCCTCGCCAAGCCATAGTTATCAGCAGATGTAACCTACAAAGAAGATTTTAAATTTATCGCGTATTTTCAATGATCATATTTCAAATCAGTAGATTCTTTGGTAAGCTTTTGTTCTATTAAGATAAACCTTTCGTTCTTGAAATTAAGATTTAGAAGTAGGAAATAATAACTTATTCCTGCAAAAATACCTTGTACGTCATACTAACAGGATAATAATTTAAGTATAGTATATACTTATGAATGAATTACATATATTATTCATATAAGTTATCCTGTTATAAACATCATACGTACAAAGAATAATTGTCTCAGTTATTTCAAGGGTCAAGTGAATTAAAACAGTTGAACAATATTTACAGAAAATTATGAACATTTTATATTTTCTTTGATTGTGTTGTAATTTAAGAAGAGTAAAATCATTTAAATCTACTCAGTTTCTGCGTATTTTAAAATTGACGATTATTATTTAGGTATGTAGTTGTCATATCTAATTATGTGGTTTCCTTTAATATAAATGAATATGAAAAGATGAATACTGTACAAAGTTTTAACAGTGAAACAAAATTGATTACGAAAATGGTGAAAATAATTGTATACGTTAAGGTTTACGGAAGTGAAAACATGGATATTAATACTGTAAATATAAAATAGGATTTAGTTGTAAGATAAATGATCACAATGATACAAATGTATCGAATGTAGTTTTAGTTTCAATATTTCTGAAAATCATTCTTTAGGTTATAATTATTTCCACTTGTAAATATTGTCTTGCCATTTCATTTCAGACTTTATGTATTTTTAATATTTCGCAAATGCATTAAGTAGTAAGGTTCATACATATTTTATTGTATGTAGATGTATTTTCATATTCATTCACATTATAGCAGTACAGGCTCTAAAGACAATGCTGCCGCCCGAAATACTATAGTACAATATTAAATATAGGTTTTATCCATGACTCTTTAAATAGTTCGTTTATTATATCGTACTTTCAAACGATTATCGAGTAACTCCACGGCTTAAAATGTCGGTCCCAGGATTTCTAAACTAAAATTCAATGTGTTTAATAATTGGGTTATTTAATTATATACAAATGTTTGTATATGATGTATAATGTGCTTTTCTAATGTCCTGTTAAAATTAACGCTTGTTGCACTTTTACATAGTGATCGACACAGTGGTGACTTACAAATGTGATTTATTTTGTGATTGTAACATTTTTCAAAATTGTATAAAGATTTTATGTTAGATTGTTCTCATGCGTCTTAAATCCAACTCTATACTAATATTATAAAGCTGAAGAGTTTGTTTGTTTGATTGTTAGTGTCTTTGTTTGAACGCGCTAATCTCGGGAACTACTGGTCCGATTTGAAAAATTCTTTCGGTGTTAGATAGCCCATTTATCGAGGAAGGCTATAGGGTATATAATATATTATATCATCACGCTAAGACCAACAAGAGCGGCGCAATGCGGGTGAAACCGCGGGGAACAGCTAGTTGTAGATAAAATAGTCTTAGTACTTTATATAATTACAATAAAATGACTGCGTAACATTTATTATTGTTCACTTTGGAATAGATAGAATATGTAAGACTGCAACAGGCGTTAGTTTTGCAAATATTTGATTAAGGTCTTCATCTAACAAGAAATAACGCCTTTAAAGTATGTGAATCTAACCAATACGACATAGTTTCTAGATACGTTCAAGCAATAATTAATAAACTATGACAAATGAATTTTCTTAAATAATCCACCCCTAAACTCTAGCCTTATTAGTCTTAAAATTATATCTATCGATAAATGTATTTTTACACAATATTCACAATTTAAAGGTTTTTATGAAGACCTTGATCACTTTTAGTTTATCACGTATTTGTATACTAAGCAATATATCATTTAAAATAATTCTATACTGTAACGTATTTTAAGAATTCTAGTTAGGTTTAAAAAGTTCCACAGATCTAGTTTATTGTCCAATGCTTCTAGATTAAGATTTTAAAGCTATTTCTATCAATGATACTCATATATTAAACAAATATTAAATGAATTATAAAATCATAGTTTATCATTTAATTAATTATTGATGATCTAAGTTTTACTTGAAATTAATTATTTTTCATGAATGCGTGCGTTTTTCTAGCCTTACTGTGGCGTAGGGACTGAAATATAGATAGAAATAATATAATGATAATATTAATGATATTTTTGTACACTTAAAGACATCTCACTGTAAAGGGAATAAGAATCGTGTGAAAAAAGATTGGTTATGTGCAGTTCGAACTTAGATGTAAGTTATATTTTTACGTAAGTTTGAGTAAAAATTGCATTATATGAAGCATAATCAGGAATCATAGGTATAATAAGTGTACATCACGAGGTTACCGATATAAATATCGTAATATTTTGCTTTGTATATAAACGTGTAGAATTATTTAGTTCAGTTTACAATTGCAATAGAAATTTCTTTTCTCACATTTCAATACAATTATCGGTGATTTTTATAATATATGTTTAATCCTACATTTAAAAATATTTGACTTAAGCGCCAGAGAATATTAAGATACATTTTACTTACTATTTTTATAAGTAATTACCTCCTCGGCTTCCAATTTTATCTTCAAAACACTTGCTATGAATAATGAAGTATTAGTTACGAGTGTAAAGTAAAGAAAAAAAATTATGTCGCAAATTTGTTTGACGTCTGAGCATTGTCCGCCTAGCGCTGAATTGAGCAATATAACCTAATTTTTTCATATTATCTAATTTTATTATAGGCTCTATCGAATAACGTGCGATGTAGCACCTATATTTTTAGTTTTAGTGTAACTATAATCTATTGTGGGTCGTGGGTTTATTTTATTAGTGTTTGTAAATATTTAATGCCTAACTTGATATAATTAAAATTGTTAATATTATTTTTATGTAGTTCAATTTTTCCCTTTGGCTCGCGTCGATCGATTCACCCAAAGAGATCCACAATGAAGTCATCTTATTTATTGATGCTATTCGTAGGGTTTAGTTCCAAAAATAAATTATTTTTATTAGTATGTGTTCTGTATATTAGGCGGTAAATTGGGTTATAGTTCGACAGCGCTTTTACAAACAATTTAGTTTAATCTATTTGTAAAATTCAGCAAGTTTGAATTTTCAGGATATTAAATAAATATAAGCGTATCTATAAATGTGTTTAATTTATTCAAGTACCTACCCTATAATACCTGCGCATGTTTGAGGAATGAGGAGAATTAACCAAGCTTAAACAATTTTTAAAAGTGTAGGTACAAAAGAATTCTCTCCTCATGTCTGAGGATGGTCAACATCTGGATCGGATGATTTGAAAGAATTATGACTTTGAATTCATGTATCCAAGATGACTCTTACAATACGTATAAAAAAGTGGGTGGTGAGTTGGTGAGTGTAATGCGCCGATTAGTCTATAGCTCAGAGGTCGAATTTTACAGGTAATGTATTATTTTATAAGAGGTAAAAAGTAATTAATTTCAATTCAAAACTATTTAATTTAATTCTTTGGTTCCATATTATATTTTTTTAAATTAATTTAACGATTATGGTGAGTATCTATAAAATATACCGTAACCACCCGTAACTGAGCAGCTATAGACAGCGCGAAAAAAAAAAAACCAAAATCGCACTTCCAAAATTGAATTTGCGCGCAAGGTTACTTTTTCTGCCGCGTTTTCTTTCGCGACAAAACCACATATGGAGTTGGGTACGTAGCAATTCTTTTAACACAAAAAAATAGATTCTATAATATATTACTTAATTCCACACCGGAACAAATTATACTAACCACTTAGAAATTATTCGATCGAAAAACTTTAAAATATAATTTTAAATTTACCTTATGTATAAAATATGTAATATGTAATTGAAAACAACGAGAGAGAAGCCGGACCACTTTTGGGCATAGATTTAGCCAATCCAGGGAATTCATAGAATATATTTTCTGTTATTATAATTCTATCATCAATGGAATTAAAGTAAATCACGTCAACTTGAAAGAAGACGACACTTTTTCATAATAATAAATTGATACAAAAATATGGTTTCCCGAATATTTCGTGCCGTGCCTCTTGGCCGCATAAGGTTGGCGATGGAGGAAGATGCTCCTGCTATTATGGCTCTTGTGAATGAGTCCATGTCGTTGAATTTTCGAGTGAAGAATGTTTGGGATATAAAATATATTTTGTAAGTTAATCATTATATAATGAGAATCAATAGAAGTTGGATGAAGCTTCGTAGAACATTAATTCGCGTTACTTGTGTCGTGCGTTTTAGATTATTACCTTTATCTTTTACTCTATTTTGCTGCAGGGATTGATAGAGCCCACAGATAGAAAATTTTAGTGTTAAGATTTTCACCTTAATAGTACTAATTAATTAGTAGATAATGTATAAGTTAATATATTTATTTATCAGGAGTTATTCCATAACATTCCTTAGTAAAAAACCTTAGTACAAAACACTAGATGGCGTTGGGTGATATTATATTCGCAAATTATTCGCTTTTTAACCTTTTGACCGCCAGAGCAAAAACGCATCGCCGTGCCCTCCACGCCAAGCCACAAATTCAATGAGATAACCTTGAAAATAGTAGGGAGTCCAAAATGTTATCGATAAACATAATAATTCACGTCTGAATGTTTGAATAAACAGCTTATAACACAAAAATAATATTTATTTAACCTCATCTCCTACTGTAAAAACTTAAGATCACATTTATAGCAACTATCAACAAAAAAAATCAACCTTTTGAGATACAAAAATACATATAAAATTGCAGCAAGTTACAGCACTATTCTCTATCAGTTACGCCCCATTGGCATGTATACATGCCAATGGCGCGGGCAACCATCCTTTTTTTTATAATCTCTCGCTTCTGATTAGGGATGTGTAGCTGTATATTATTATAACTTATCGAGTTTATTTATTAAGTTTATAATATGAACTATAGGTATTATTGTGGAGTGTTTATTTGTAAATATCAAAACAACTATTACCTTTAAATAAAGGGAATTGCATTAAAACTACATATTTATTTTCCAATCATTTAGTTTAATACTTGAGTTGACAAATACTAATTATATGTAGGTACCTATTTAGGTCAATTACCATATTTTGATATGACCGACAATTTGTATCATAAGAACATTCTAATTAAGGCACTGATTAGACTTATTAGGTAATAAATTTTGAAAACTGCTCGCTCACTCGCCCGCTACTCGATAAAATATTTTTACAACTTTCCGCACTTAACAACACGGCACGCGCTTACGACGTCACCAGTCCGACATCTATTCATGTCAATGGCGCAGAAGGGATTGCATATCGATACTGTGCTAGGGATGCGCATGATTGGCGAAAAGGAAAATATTCAAATCAACAATATCCACAATATAGACAATATGGTATTATACCAAAGAATGTAGTATTTACCTTTTTTCTCAGTGACTAAGCTTATATATTTTTTTTGTAGTTATTACAAAAATTAAGCGAATTAGAGTAATTTCGCTGAAATTTTAATGAAGTTACTTGAATATTACACTACATCACTAGTAGGCACGTATACATGTCATTGGCGCGAGAGAACATGCTTTTTTAGCCATTAATTAAGTTATTTTTTGTCATCAAATATTTGAATAACTACTTGGCAATTTTGTTTACTGTGTACAATTATGTAATAACTGGGGATTCAGTTCATAAACTGTATAAATAAAACACGTAAAAGTAAAGGTTTAATATGTTTATTTTGTATTTATCTATGATCTGTTTCTTGGCATGTATAGGTGTCGTTGGCGCACAGGGCACGATTGCGCATGACATCTATAGATGTCATTGGCGTTCAAAAGGTTAATAATTGTTATTTTAAGTTTTATTATCTATTTTCTTTATCGCGTGAGATTTGGATCCTTCCATACCACATTTCCCTATGCTACTTTGTTTGGATAGCTGTAATTATAAGTAATTTATTATAAGATACAACTTTACCATTCTTACGACCTTTATCACAATGGAAATTTTATCTATATCTATACATATAAATAAATCTGTAGAAGGGTCAATTCTGTACATTGAAAATATTGAAAAAATAAATAGCAGGGGGTGTTACTGGATCGATACCAAACCCAAATATGTGATTAAAAAAATTTTTGTCTGTCTGTCTGTCTGTCTGTCTGTCTGTATGTGAAGACATCACGTGAAAACTAACGGTTCGATTTCGATGAAACTTGGTATAATTATATCTTATTATCCTGGGCATAAAATAGGATACTTTTTATCCTGAAAAAATACGTAGAAAAAAAATTAATTTTAATTTTTCAGTTTTATCCATAGACGTTGTTCTGTAGAACCGCGAACACACGTTGCGTATTATTATAGGCCTAGCCGTATTTGGGTCAAATAGATAATTATAAGATGTCATTGTCAGAGTTACTCAAAATGGAGAAATAAACCACCCACGCCAAGACCGACATCCGCGCGGACGGAGTCGCGGGCGGAAGCTAGTTCAAAATATTTTCATTTAATAAGAGATCCATAGGGTGTTTGATATTAAAGCATCTACAGACGCTCCGATTTGGTTGGTGCCAACCATCCGACCACGACCAAATCGGAAAGTGTAGAGAGCGGTCGGTCCGACATAATTATTATTAATATTGGTTTGACGTGGTCGGATGCGCCAGCAATACCGACCAAACCAACTTCCTATCCGATCCAACCAAATTGGAACGTTTGGAAGCTTTGTTCCGACCAAATCGGCTCATTCCATAGAGTAATATAGGTAATTGGCTCATTCACATTTGCAACGCCGCCGGTGTAGGACGTCAACATGAACGCCGAGGGAGTTACGGTCACCGAACGTGACATATTAATAAAATTACTGGAACTATATAAAGACTTTCCCTGTTTGTGGAACTTAAGTAACAAAGATTACGCAAATAGAGATGCCAGAAATCAAGCGTATTTTATTATGTTAGAAGTATTAAAAAAATTTACAGTGCGGCTACATTAAAAACCTTAAAAAATAAGTTATAAGAGCCGCATATGACTGTAATTTTCTCTATTTCTATAGTAGAATTTAGCCCATTCTCTTCGTACTATGGTCAACTGACATATTACTCTATGGTCAACTGACAATTGGAAGGCCAACCGTCGGACAATCTGTAGCAATGTTGGAATGGTTGCCATGTCGGTTCCAATATGGTTGGCACCTCAGAGGAATAAACCTATAGAGTACTTGTATCGAGCGTATACAATTTACATATATTTGTTTCTCTCTATCTAAAGAAAACGTCGTATGAAAGAATGAGATAGCTATACACTACAAGCTACGTTTCAATATAGTCATGGCACCATTTTTACTATAGGTACGTATTTAGATAGATAGAAGGTGATAGTGATGGGATGTGCTTCAATCGATAAAATCGTGAATGCATTTTGCATTTACGGTTTCGTGAAATAATAAATAATAAAAAAAAACAAAATTAATCATAAATTTCAGTTGAATACATTATTTGTTTAATCCTACGAATATAATAAATGCGAAATTATGCGAGAATGGATAACTTTCTCTTTCACTGCTGAACCGATTACAATGAAATTTTGTACATACACACATAGGATAGGTTTTATACCGGAAATCCCACGTGAACGGGAACTGTGCGGGATTTTCTTTAAAAACGCGGGCGGAAAGCTACTATATTTTAAAATAAATTTTAAAACTTGAAATGTAACTAATTTAAAATAAAGATCAATAAAGTTAAAGGAGTGAGGAGAAAGGCACAGTCAGCATGAATTTTAACAAGTTCATAAAAGGACAGTCTTAAAGAAAACATTTTCCTTACATCCTACTAATAAAGCGAAAGTTTGTGAGGATGGATGTTTGTTACTCTTTCACGCGAATACTACTAAACCGATTACAATGAAATTTGGAAAAATTACTTTTGATCCCGTAAATCCCACAGGAATGGGAACTATGCGGGTTTTGCTTTGAAAACGCATGTATATTAAGTATGTATTTCAATAGTAGTTTCTCATCTATGAGAACTGTCATTTAATCAACCGTTTAATTTTCACATAGTTACACATTTAAAGTAAATGTGTAAAAAAATTTCCAAATAAAAAATCACTCACACACAAATGTATTTATTATCTAAAGGAACAAAAAAAAACGTAAGCGTAAGATTGCACAATTCTTCTAGAGTATCCATCTTGATAACACGCAGGCTCGAAATGCAGTGAACACAATCTAGCAAATTTCGACGGCGTCCAATCTACACGTCTCATCTACACGTCTCATTTATACCCATTTTTTATTTAGCTCTGGAAATCTAAAACAAAATGAATTTATTAATAATCTAAAAGAGAAACAACAAACTAAACAGATACCTAAGTCAAATAAAACAAGCACGTGGTATTTTTTATTTTCCTGCTGTAGAAAATTTACATCTATTATTTGCTACAACAACTACATATAAATCTGATATAAGAAACAAAATAAATAAATCAACGTTAATATGAAATAGATTTTTTGTCATAAATCGATAATATACGCTAGATATGTTACAACACTACGGTGGTAAACAAAATGCCAAACGTGTTAATATTGTGACATTTTTTAAAAATTATTTAATTCTTTTGTATTCCACAACCCCATAAAGTGGGTAAATGTTACAGTTACAACATAAACTTATAAAAAAGCGCTTGATAAAACCTTCAAATAGGGTTAGAACATAAATATTTATCAATTTGCTGAAAATCACTTACCGATGGAAAGATATTTTTTCATTGTTTTCATCCAAAACTCCCATTCGACTAGTAATAGCCGGTAGCTAAACATACAATAGTCATTTTAGCACACTGACAAATAAAAAGAAACACTATACACTTTATATTTTCTAAATATTTCGTTAAAAACACTTGACGCACTGAGCCCACCAGCTGGTTGGAAAACAAACTGACTGCCGGCGCGCTACGTTTGAAGACAGTGCAGATACTCTATCGCTATCTCAATCTGGCTTATGCTGTTATTGACTAAGAGTAAGTAGATTAGAAAATATGTATTTTGTTCTGTCTCAATATAAGAACTCTATAGGTTTATTGCTCTTAGGTTGGCACCAACCAAATCGGAGCGTCTGTAGATGCTATTAGGTAGGTATCTTTGCCATAGATACAAGATTGAACTAATTATAATTTCTTATACCTGTATTCACTATGTATTAATTTATCGATATAGGTAATATTTCAGAAAAAACTGCGTGTTATCAATTTGCCAACTCGATATTAATGGTACTATAGTTGGATTTTTATCAGCAAAGGATTATCCGCTGCTACCATCTGTTAATCCCGCGGCTTGGGAAGATTTCGTATGGACCAAATATAAGTAAATATAGATAATTTCCATATTATCATTGTGTATAGATTCAATTGAGTTACACATAAAATGTTTATATTTTTAAAGACGGTACCTACGTAACTATGAAACTTTTATTTCGACCGTACGAAAAGTGACGGTACGAAAACTTTCCTATTCATATGGCATTTATTAAACGAATGGAATTAGCTATTGTATTTGGTGTAAGTCCTACCACACCAATGCCTTACAATAATACATTTTGCGAAATATGTAAAATTGGATTTCTAACCTGCGTTCAACATTTTGCAGATGTGTGGAATTGAATTCCAGAAATACGTTATTTTTACATTTGCTTTGTTGGAATCCAATTTATGCGAGGGAACTTGTGGATAATATGCTCAAGTCTTTGTTTATGCACGATCCATACTTACAGTATGTTGCTATGATGAGAACTATAGTTGAATGTCCGTGTAAGTGCAGAGGCAAAGTTTTTCATAATCATAATCTAATTTTATCTTGAATCTTTTAACTGCATTATTTAATACTAATACTATCGATATCTTGTTCATATTTCTTTTCTCTTTATTGTTGATTCAAATTAGAATTTAGAAAAAATTATGCCTATTGATTACCTATAAACAAAAATTAAGATTCATAGATAGTATTATAAGCTTCGATAGTAGGTATCTATATTATCTTTTCAGTGAATTTTCATTTCATTCAACTTTTTGTCTGTTTCTAATAGATAGACTTTAATTATTTCATTGAGCTAAAATTGACGATATTCTACCAGTATGAATTTTGTAGAGACACTTTTAATAGTATTTTATCAATATTTCCACTAAGTATTAGTACCGGGACAGTCCCGTTCGGAAGCGTCATTCAAACGCATGCAGGCTTTGGAGCGGGGCGTCCCCGGGGACCAGCTGCCCGCGCTGTTGGTCGCTGATAGGAGCGAAGTCAGCCCTCGCTTGAGGGTACGGAGAGCTGTGTTAGTTGTTTTGTGTCGCTTTTTAATTATTTTTTAAACATCTGGTTTTTAGGCACTTACCCGTTTCAGAAGTAGGTTGTAATGAAACTAGTTTTGTGCTAGTTGCTAATTTTACAATGTCCTGTTATTGTTGATCAGTTTTCAGTTACTTGAAGATAATACCCCATTATGAAAGGAACAGGATAGAAGGAAAAATATGTATATATTATCATTATTTTCTGTTTTTGTACATTTTTTATATATTTATAGTGTAGTGAAATTTAAATTTGTATAGACTATAGTACAATACTGGCTATGGCTAAGTCTAATGTGGAAGGCGTCGGTCGTCTCTAGCACAGGTTTAGGTATACCTAGTTTAGGCGATCACTTATTTTATGTCACTGTATTGGTACTCAATAAATGATTTTTATTTAATTTATTTTTTATTATTTAGTAAAAAAAATTAAAAAATTATAACTACATGTACCTACTCCACATTTGGTGAAACATTTGAAACGAAATGCTTTCACTTTCACCGTTATTTTCAGCTACGATATTATGTTATCACAACATTCTGTTTAGAAAGCCTATTCAAAGTAATCATACCATTATGGATAAGTTCCGTAATTAGGTACCTACCTATATCTTATTATGAAAAAATAATAACTATATCCAAAACTAGTGAAGAAGACAATGACGATATAGTGCCGATAATAGAGCGTCAATCCACTCGCCTCCGGGAACTATATGGTGACTTCTATGTCAGTGAGCTGATCTCCCGGCATCCAGAGTCGGAACGAGTGTTGTTGGTTTGTGAGGTACTTACAAACATAAATTGAAATATAGAGACATTTCAAAGAGTGTATCTTTAAATAGTTACAAAAGTATTTACAATAACACCAGTGTTACGCATGGGTTTTGCTTGCCACGGCCACGCCAACATAATACATATATATTATTATGTAATATACAGAAAAATTAACCTGAGCGGATATCTTATTGTAAAGCTAGTATGTATTTAAATATTCGTGCGATTTCTACGTATCACTTATTGCATGAATTATTTTTCAAGAGTGCTACATTTTATTTTTATTAGATGACCTGAAAAAAGATGATAAGATGGATAAGTCTATTTAATTATTTTAAGTGGTATCTATTTAACTTCCATATTATTTATTTTATATCATTTTAGCACAAAGAAGTAGCCGTTGGTGTAATGTGTTTGAACACACAAATAAATTACGAGGAGTTGGAGGAAAGCTTTGAGCTTTCGCCTTTCGCTGGTTTGAAGCGTTTGGAACGTATTGTTAAACCGGAGAAAGAGACAGTAGAGTCAAATATTAGGTTAGTTTAAATATCCTTCCGTGGTCGTATTGGTTTTATCAATGGAGAAGATATGAAATGGGAGACTTTTTAAGCTTTTTTATTTATTTGCAAAGTTGGTATCATTTTAACTTATGGATATTAAAATGTAAAACTCGTATTAGGTTACACTTAATTAAAGTATTTTATTTTTAATGTAAAAGGGTATAAATCTGAATATTTTCTAGCCTTCTAGAAGAAAACAAAGAACCAGTAAAAGAGACTTCTTTTACAAGCACAACTTCTAAGGACGTTAAATCAAGGGTGAGTTATAAAACAAGATCATGTGATTACATTTTGGAATTATTAACTTATTTATATACATTGAGGTATTATTACTACGTATAGAGAGAACACCACGAACAAAATCTGTGCGACAATCGCGGCGCGGCGGTACGGGGCGCGCGTGGGGCGGCTAGTAAGTCATAGATATAAGCGATGTTTGATACGCTTGACTCTAACTCGTGTTAGAAATAGTGTAGTAGCGATGCCCTCTCTAGTACGTAGTACATAGTAACTCAATGTTTACATAGATATTTATTTAGCGCCGAAGACTGCAACATTTTCAGTATTTCAGAAGATCCTTAAAAATTTTGTACTTTATATCATTAGCTTGCAACTGTGACATATTTTTTGTTACTTATTATTTATTAATAATTAATAGGTGACTTGGATATTCGAAGAAGACGAATTTAAAAAGTTTGACAAGGACAAAGAGGCTCGTCCTGTTACCCAACCGGGTCCGTACTCACAACTAGATGTTCTCAATTTCTTCCAAGACGAGCCGGAAGAAGTGGAATACGATATTGTTAATATTGACCACGATTTGTTAAAAGTACCCAAGTTTTTTTATGAGAAGCTGGGCATAAGGTATTAACATTTGGGGATTGTCTACTAAACAATATAAAAATAGCAGTGCAGCAGTTTTGAGATATATTTAATTTTGGTATAAGTATGTTTAAGAGTTGTGTAATAAAAGGCGTTCATACCTAATAGGGTATTGTATTTCAGCACCGATGAAGGCTTTAAATCTCATAGAAGGGAATCCTTCTACGATAATAAATACTTAGACCAAGATAAAGGCAAGAGGACGTGTAAGTATTCGATCAATGTTTACAAGGAGGCTTTACTTTTTCAGTTTTTATATTTTTACGAAACAATGTTTCTTTCTCTAACATTTAAATTATGTTATGTAATTTTTAAGCGGAATTTCTTATAAGCCCTCCAGCTAAGCCGCCTCAACCTACGCGTTATATCGGAGCTCCTAATGCCTTTTTACTTGAGTTGTTTGCTATGCACCAAGATTATGATGAAAGGTACCATATGAATCTTTATACTTAAAATAATTATTCAATTTGTAATCCAACTATTTTATTACTTAGTTTATAACTTCCGTAAAAATTTCCATATTTGTATATCCGTACTTGTTATACTTACCTAATGATTCAGACTTTATCGCTGTACAATTATTCTTAAAAAATAATATAATAATCATTCAAAAATAATTTTTGTTACTGAAAATTAAAGGTACGGTTTCGACATGCTACAAGCGGCCTACGAACTATTTCCGAATCGAGATTATTGCATCATTTGCTTACCAACATGTCATACGAGCTTTCCATTGCTGGACCATTTTACGGTAGGTATTTTAATTAATTTTTTTCACAGATAGTACAACATATTATAATAATATACTAGTATTTATTTTTGTGATAATAAGGTTTCAAATTAAATGATGTAAACTTAGTAGAATTTATAGGTATGCTTACAAACAAAAGCTTTTTACCGATGCCTTTAAAGACAGCTTTAAAAGATGATAGTATTTTGCTAAATAACTTATACTTATACATTTTGCAAACCTTCTACCATTTTTATTAAACAAAAAAACACATATAATGCATAGGTAATGCACCTTAATTTTACTCAGTACACAGCAATAACTAGATTAATATTGAAAATATTTTCAGCTAGTGACGCCGCAGAGCTACCGCATGAGATTTATCAACGAAACGCTTTATGTGGCCCACATAAACTCCGTCAGAGGGTAAGATATTATTAATTTTATCACGCGATATTTTCGCCAAAATGTGTTTAAAATTAATGGTTTTTAAATTGTAATTTGTTGTGGCAGATATTTTTTATAACTTGGTTGTTTCTGGTGACTGTATTTTGCTCAATATTTTGCGACATGAAGTAAATGTAGGTACGAGTTGTACATCTCGTAGAATCAAATCATCTTTAAACCTGCACATGGTTTGTGGTGCATTTGGGCCAATAATTTATGGATAATTAAGTAATTAGCTGTGCAGTGCGGTTTCACCCGCAAATAAAATCAAGTTTTTCTAGAGCCTACCTACCTCTATAAGATACCTGTAAAGTTTCATCCAAATCTGTCCAGTAGGTACTTATATATCCATCGCATTTATAAAATTAGTAGGATATTATACCAACAAAAAGTTAGGTCCAAATATAAGAAATAATTATGATAATATATCCAGAGATGTACGTGTACGTGCAGCTGAACCGTACGACATTCCCAGCATAACGGAAGTTCTAGAACATTCTCCAAGAAAACATGAAATATTGGATCTGTTGCACGATAGCTTTGTCCTACGGATTCTCTCGTCTTTTGTCCTCCTTAGCCAGAACCAGCCGATCGGTCTCATTATACTTGGGTACGATGATTTTGTTTTATTCTTTGTTATGTAAACTAATTTAGTTAACGCTCTTGCAAAGGTATGTCTTTTTGATGGTAGTTATTTAAAAAAAGTGTGTTCCCGTGTCTAAAAAAAAATTTACTTGAACGAAAAACTAAGGTTGGTTTTGGCAAAATATGGAAGATATATAGATATACATATCAAAATATCACAGACAACTGCGCAAATAAACTTATAAAAATTTACTTGAAGAGCCCAAATCCCCACTCAATAAATATACTTTTTGTCATAATATTTCAAAATAACCAATCACACAATGCAGTTACTTTGATGATGGTTAATTACTTACTTTATTACTATTTTTTAGACCTCTAGATGAAAATACCATAGTGAGAGCCCAATATGATTTGCCGCCTGAACCTCACAAGTATGGGACTGATGCTGCGGTAAGTTACTTTGAAATACTCGTACCACATGAAAGATACACATTGTAGCCCATAGGTATTAGAATTTTTTTAGGGGACTAAAATATAACATTATTAAGGGAAGTAGTTTCAAAAATTTGGTATATTATCTTCTTTTAATTCTGCCTCTTTCTCTGTTTGTGGTAATCTTTAAAGTTGCACTTTCGTATTGTGGTAAAGTTTTCAAATTCAATTCAATTTTTATTTTCCACTTTTATATTAAAGTTCAGGCTAAAAAAATAAATTTATTTTGTATAGATATTGGCTGGTGTAATGTCTCCAATAATGGAGCCTCACGCGCGATGGTACTTGCGTGATCTAATTAGACATACTAAATATGTTACCTTGTTCTGGGCTTGTCGGCTTTTTGCGAAAGGAGACGCGGTAAACAATATTTTTGTTTTCATTTTGTTTGTTCAAACTTTTTTACCAATTCATAGCTGCATAGGAAAGTCTTCCACTTTTCTAATTTTATTGCCATGAAATAAGACAATAATAAATATATTTTTTTAATCTCATAAACTATTTTTGACGTGCGTATCTAGTTCTAGATACTTAAAATTTTCACATCGGTAGTTTTATTATTTTATATCGTTGCTATGAAAACGATTACTTCCCAGTTTTAAAGAAATCTTGTTATGTTATATGTAGAGTCCAGCAAGACATTTAATGTCACTGGCCCACTTCATGAAGGCAGTAGTGCCTCGGCAATTCTTCCCCAACGTTAAGGGAAATAAGGATTTAGAACTTATATTTCAACCCATGTAAGTTTTGTAAGGAAATAATTGTAAATATTTTCTTAATTATGATAGATTCAATAACGTTTGAAAGATACCATGAAAAGTATGATTGCATCAATTAATTACCCAATCACATTTTACCTTATTTTTGGACATAAATAAGTGTAATTTTAACTGGCAGATAAGCAAAGCAGAACATATCCTGAATATGTAAAAGCGACCTTTACATTCAAATTCAGTCATGCCTGAACATAAATTAACTATTTTCTACAATAACAACAGCACCTTACATATCCGAATCTGAAATAGAATATGAATAATGTATTTAATATATTACTGTATTGGCATTTACAAAGAAAAATTTGACACCTTGTTTTTTCAATAGATCTGCTCCATTTGCTCTTTGGACCTTAGAAAGAGCTCTAACAAGTTTGCCAAGAGTCTACGTTAATAACAATATTGTGGTGGTGGGAGCCAGTCGGACTGGGCTTGCGTTCATCGAACACCTTTTTATGGGGTAAATCATTATTTTAACACACATAGGATCAATGTTTCATGAGTATTTCTCGTCGTTTCCAGTTCAAACGCAATCTTCTTTTAAAAACTAGCTCAAAGTAAATATTGTTTTTAACAATTGATACATTTTATCGGAGAGCTTATGCTGTAACATTTTTATACACTAAACAAGCAGTTTTTACCACTTTAAATCTGAATCCAGTCTAAGCAAGATCGATAAACTCCCTAACTCCTCTTTTCATACATCTGACGTATTATATGAAAATACGTCATGGAATAGAATCATACTTATCATGTCATTTAGCAAATATATTATTTCATTTTTTGCATTTACAGACCAACCTCTCAATACTTAACATTTACGAACATTACCTTAGTCTCCGAACATGGATTGCCCACAGTGCCAGATTGTTTAAAGGCAGCAGAAACTTGCGTGCCGAAGAATGGCCGCTATACAGACAGATATATAAAGAGTGTCCCGTTTTATTATTATGTAGATGTCATTTCTGCTGTTATGACGCAAATAGACAGGTTTGTTTGGTATTAGATACTTTTATATATTCCCTTTGACTGACTATTTTCTGTCTGTGTGCTTTTTTCTCATTAATGACGCGGTCAGCGCATTATGTTTAGGGAAATTTGCATCGAAATTTGAAATGAGAGGTTGTAACATGTATTTTAAAATAAAATGTTTACGTATTTTTTTATTACTAACATATAAGAAGATTAGAGCTTTTTTCTGTTTGGATATTGAAGGCGCTCCTTAAATGTCCGAAAAAATATATAAATAAAATTTTGCAGAAAAAAGAAATGTATACATTTGAAAGATGGTGGAATGAAGTTCTATGATGAGTTAGTTTTAACATGTGGTCAGCAATTCCAACATCCAGATTACTTGAAAGATCCTGAACCAGTTAGAGACGTTGAGTAAGTCCTAATTAGGCATATTCTGTATTATAGGACATTAGTTGAACATGAATTCCTTTCACTAAATTTAATGATTATGATCAGACCAGTTCTATGGTACCTCAGAACTTTAGAAACGGTCTGGCGATAAATGCATATGTAATTGGACATAAGAACTCGTTAATTTTACGACTATAGACCAATTTGTATTGCATTATAATTTCAAGTCCCAATAAGCCATGTGATCGTCTCCTAATGGATGACACGAAGTACCAACCAGACAGAGTACCTCCTCCACCAGAACTACCAGATAATGTGATGCTTATCAACTCGTTGGAACAAGCCAATAATTGTTTGAGGAAACTGCAAGTGATGATTAAGGCAGCGAGTTAGTATTTAGAAGAACTCAAATTATTATTAAGATAATATTAGAAATGATATATCTGAAAACGTTCTAAACTGAAATTGCACAGTTGAAAATGAAAGGTTGTTAAAATACATTTTTTGATATACACTTACAAGTTCCACCTACTTTTAAAATTAGTTCTTCATTCAAAGAAAACTAAAAGCATAAGATGTATTAGATGGTTATGTGTCATCGTAGGTACAGTAGGAACAACATTGACAAGCGGCAATACGAAATGCTTTTAATTTGATTATCGATCGTGTTGAAAGTCTAGAGCTCGATTTTCGCTTTTCGCTCGATCTGGGATTATACAATAGCTATTTGTTTAAAACTATACGTTTATTTTAGAGGAATCGGATAAATGTTTGAGCGAAGACAACAGGATTATAGTTTATGGCGATTACATAGAAGCCTACAGCTGTATAGCCGCGTTGTTAGAGATGGGAATATCAGCGAAGTTATTAGCGTTTGTTGAACCGTTCCCACCAGAAGATAGTACTAAAATGAGGGTCAATTGTTTTAATAATGAAACGGTAAATGTTGATTCTAGCTTCCTATTATATATAAATACATATACATACTATAATATATATATTTATCCGTCTTTGGCTTTATCCGAGATATCAGATAAACTTATTCTGACATTTCTTATATTTCCTCCTGTTTATTGAAGTGAAAACTTCTTTAGCGGCGTTGGGTATAAAATCTTAAACTCGCGTCAGGACACGTGGCCTGATCGAAAAAGCGTATGACGGATGTTTTTTTTTTAGCCCTTATATTCCATGCGTAAGACGGATACCATTCCAAAATATCAAACATGCTGAACGTTAATAATCAAGTTTTCACTTCTGCCGGCACTCCCGGAGTGCAAGTCGTCTTTTTTTTTATTTAATGAAGGTTCCTAAAAGAATATTCCATGGCATGAATTCATACTATAAAAATTAAATAATCTATCATCATTGTAGGTGGATGAAAGAGTTCAAATGATGCTTAAAAAGCTGAAAATCCAAGTATATAGGAAAAGTCACCTGTATGGTTGGTGGCAGAAAGGCAACCGAGTTGAAACTATTCGTCTCATGTCGCCCTTGCATGCTTTCCATTTGCCGTGCTTTGCTTTCTTTTACTATGGGATAAAGGCTATTGATGTTTATGCTTTTAAAGGTATTTAACGTATTTAACTTTACTATCTTCAGCAATTAAAAAAATAAATAAAAAATAAATAGTATCGTATCTTTAAAATTGCTATTTTAGTGAACGAGCTATCCTTGAATTACTTTTGATCTAAACATTATTTAAAATTAAAAGAAATTTTGAAAGGAATCTTAAATTTTAAAAGATTACATTTTTATTTTCATAATAAATTGAAATTACCACCAATTCTACTGCACCCTCTGTACTAATTTAATTATTACACCAGATCTAAAAAACTTTATATATACTAGCAATCAATGAGAGCGGTCTGGTATACGACGGCGGTCTGGTAGTGGGGCCGAGCTTCGATACGAACGACCCGCACGTGTTCGCGGCGGGGCCGTGCGTGCGCTACTCCCGCAAACTATACGCGGATATTCGCCAGCACAAGAACTATTGCTCGGAGGATGTTGGTGAAGCGGTACGGTTCTAGAAGATTCTGTGTAGATTATATGTGTACCAACGAGAGTGGTCTGATATACGACGGCGGTCTGGAATACGACAGTGGACTGATATACTACAGTTGTCTGGTATACGACGGGGGTATGTTAGTCGAGTCGCAAGGTCTGCAAGTCCAACAGTCTGTAGCCAGCACAAGTATTAGATTGGCAAGTGTATATTTTAGTTTATAAATTACGATAACCTGTCTAAAAATATGTCCAGTTCGTATTCACGCGATAATATTCCTTACATTCGATCCATTATAATATTTTCAAGTTTTTAAATTAAAAAAAAAATATAATAAAATGTTAATAATAGAAAACACTTGGTATTCATTTAATATACTTAATAATTATAAGAAAACCATTATGCATCACAAAAACATAAAAAGTATCTCTTGTAAAAAATTCAAAACAAAAACATATCGACCCTGCCAGGATTCGAACCTGGAATCTTCTGATCCGTAGTCAGACGCGTTATCCATTGCGCCACAGGGCCGGATGACTTTTCTCCCAAATGTAGCGATCTGTTTGGTTCAAATCTAGTGACCTATTTCAAACATAATAATTATATAGGGAATTATATCGATTAGATTTCAATCAATAATTATAAGATTCATTTTGTTCGTTTTTCAAATTGAGTAATCTTTTTCAGTCAAAATTTGTAGCTTCTTTTGTTCAAATTTTTAATCTAGTGATCCATTTCGTTCAAAATTCAAATAATCGTGACCTGTTTCGTTCAAAATTCAAATAAACTGAACCATTTCACTCAGTTGGCCAGGATTTTCCTCCACAAACTGGATCCCTTCATGACCGGCGTGAACGAGGTCGAGTCGCCGACATCCGATGTCATGCCACGCTTCAGTTCTAACTTATCGGCGTGAGTTACATTATGGGTATTTTTTTAGTTATTTACGAATTCCTTTATTTTTTCTTGGTCAAGATACTTGAAAGTAAGAGCTAGAAATGAATTGTAAGAGGTGGAAGTGATGTTGTTGTCATAAAAATTAGTAATAAATTGCAGGAAATTTGATTAAATCTTTTTCCTTTACATGAATATCACAGTGTATATTTTGCAATTATCCTTACCGTATAAGTATTTGTCTGTTTTTATATGCATGTATATTGTATGTACTTATTGTATTTATTATTGTTAGGTTACTTTTAAAAGAGAGTAGGTAAAATTAATATCAAACTTTCAGATTCAAAGATTCGCATGCTAGCGTTGGGAGCGCTATTCGCCTTTCTGCCAGTGCTATTAGAGGGTAAGTTCAGCCACGTTTAATTGTTATAAATATTTTGTAAATTTTTGTTAATTGTATTATGTAAAATATGAAACACACGAACATCTGGTGGTAATTTCTATATTATAGTTATTTCACATAGAGATATAGACCTATAGCTTTGCTAATTTCCTATTCTTTTAGAAGATGTATATAACGACTACGGGAATGGTATCTAATAACTAATATTATCAGATAAAAGAAATCCCCTAAAAGACTTGTACTCATTTGTTCAGACGCTGGCAACCAGTGGCCAAGTTCAAAGCTCCTCTGGTTCAGTCAGGGATATTACCTGGACCGTTGTATTACATGCAGCTCCGAACACCCGGTCCGGAGATACCTATGGCAGTGAAACTGTCGTTACCTCATCAGGTTAATTTGTATTGAGTTCAATAATTTTGGACAATCTTATTGGCAGTTAGTTTTACTGCTTGATACTTACTAATGTGGTTGTTATGATATACCTAGGTACTATTCATTTAATGGGATCCTTACTTACTTCCTATTTGTTTTGGAACATAAAAAAAAAGTTCATTAATTATTCGGTTTGGTAACTTGGTAATATTTGTTTTTATTCTAGTTTTTTGCCAGTGATTTTAATATTATCTTATATGTAGGTTCTTCATTTTTGTATCAACCTTCGTAAACACGAAAAAACATTTAATTTCATAATTTGAATATTTCTATAAAAGAACAAATATTTTACGTATACTAGTATGGTATTACATTATCTGTGGTCACCAATTCAGCAAACCACATTTCCAGGGTCACATTCTGATAACAGATAAACATGAGAACTATTTTCGACTCCAAGTGAACGCTTTGCACTGCATCGAAGCTATCACTTGTTTGTCCAAGAAGAAATTTTCGAACGAAAGTTTTACTCTGTTGTATGGAAAACATGAAGCATATTTTAATAATTTGCTTGCTAGATATGAGGTAAGTCATTATAAAAAAAAGTAATAAAATAAAAAAAGCTAAAATCGGATAAAAGCTTTACAAATATAATTATATCTTATTTGTCTAGTTCAGAACCTATCTTTATTCTTGTTTCTTTTACTCTGAACAGTTTAAATTAGTTTATATAATAATTAATTTATTCACTTTACACTTTTAAAGCTAATAATATATTCCTTCTATTTTACGGCAGTATTTTCTATTTTAACTTGTCTCTCGAGTAAGTATTTAAATGCATTTCTTCCCATAAAGTTTACTTTTATCTTAAATATAAAAATCCGGTCGTGGTGGAAAACCCTGAGGGAGGCCTTTGTCCAGCAGTGGACGTCCCACGGCTGAAACGACGACATATAAAAATATAAACTTTGTTTTTAATAGTTACACCTTATCGACGACTTCTACGACTTCTTCTCCAAGCCATGGATGTCGGCGCTGTATCAGGAATCATTCATTGATTTATTAAGCGACCTTCATGAGCATGAAGTGAAAACGGTATGTACATTGTAGTTATTAAATCGTGAGTAAGTAAAATAAAATCTAAAGCTGTGGAAAGGGCAAAAACTTGCTTATATTCATAGGGTAAGGAAAACATCTGAAGTAAATGTTTTTGATTGATGTGTTAATGTTGTAAAGTTACAAATATCATTATACTTGAGCACTGTATTTATTATAAGGGTTTCGGTATGTTTTGAAATCTTTTATTAAGAATCATTACTAAATTTCATACTTTTTTTAAGGTTTATGATGTGGTTAAGACCAAATACCACGAGTTTGTTGAGAGCGTCGAGTCTTCTTCCTGTGACAAAACGTGCATTTCAAACAAATTAATGGTTTGTTTTTAACTGTATTTTAATCTTTGATTTTTTATTAGATTTGAATTATTGTAAAAAACAATTTTTACAATTGAATTATTAATGTTATCCTACTTTATAAATCTAGCGTTAGATTTCTTTTGATGTTATGATATTCTTCATTTCCGGCACGTTAAATTACATTCATAGACCACTAGCACACATGGTCTTCTTGCGTGTAGACACACGTGTAATACATAATATGCAATGCATGTTATGTATTCGCAAATGCGCGCACAAAGATGTGTAAATATTTTTTTACACATCTTTGTGCAAAAATGTTAGGGTTGTATTTGTACCATTTTTGAAAATCATAAATCGGTTTTTAATAATTCATTATATCCGATAAGGAGTGCGGTCAAAACGCAGAGCTGCGTCAGGAAGCGGCGGCGTTCTGGCGATCGATCGGCGGCGAGCACATCGTCACGTCGCACCTCGCGCACTATCTCAAACGGAATAGCGTTATTAATCCTTACTATGCTGTACCCGAACCGGAGTTCATTTGATTTTGTTGTTTTTTGTAATAAATGTTGACGTTTTGCATTGGTGTTTTATTTGTTACCTATTTGAAATAAGTGTGTTTGAATAATTGTAGGTATTTAAGTTGACGGTTAGCACATCGTCATGTCGCACCTCGCGCACTATCTCAAACGGAATAGCGTCACTAACCCGTACTATGCCGTGCCCGAGCCAGATTTCACTTGATTTTGTGTAAATAAATGTTTACATCAGTATTGGTGTATTTTTTATTTTATTTATTGTTTAACATTGTGTGTGAGAAATGGGGGTGTTCGAAAATTTGCAGTCACCTCCAGTTTTAGTATGGCTATAAAAAATAGGCAAAGAGGGTTATTATACAGGATTTTCAATTCCAGTTTTATAAATGAGATGAGAAAATTGCACAGTAAAACGCATATTTGATTCTTTTACATAGGATATACTCAAGGGCATTAAAACTAAGTGTACACTATATTTACAAATTACAATTCTATAATATATAGAGGTTATTGTCTATTGATTAAAAAAAGATAGAGCTGTGGGTCATCAATATTCAGATTTCAGAGTAAGGATAAGAGAAAGAAAAAGCAAGCACATTTTAGACAATTTATTTAATTTTACACATGTTATCATAATATTCCGCTTACGATAATATTTACACGAAATGCACATTTACGGCGATAGAAAATAAAATAACAAAAAAGTATTGGTAACATATAAAAGTGACTAGTTTTCGAGATAATTTCAATAACGACTAGCATTGAAAAAACACATATATTATTACGTTTAAATAACAAAATAAAAACTAAATAGGACAGTGGTATACACAACACTTATGTAGTAAACGTAGACGTAATACATAATATAATACTTATAATTTGTCGTTGAGATGGACACCTTAAAATGATCACGCAAACGGCTTATTTACATTGGTATGTAAGTCAAGATATTATACGTCTTTTCCTGGATCTAATAAATATAAAATAAACAATATTTGCTAAATAAGCTTTCGGAGGGGAAAGCACTGACTAAATTTCAACAAATATTTTGTAAGTTTATACAAAGTTAAATTATGCTCACAGCTTAGATAATTTGAAAGTACGGCAGTTTTTATATTCATATCTTCTGAATAAAAAGTCGCATAAAAAAGTTATTGACTAGAAATTAGAACGACTAAAAGAAGGAGTCATTATTATATGAAAATCCGTTTTATAAAATCTTGACTTACGTTAAACAACAATCGAAAAGATTCTACTTCATACATAAAGGTTTAAAAGAGCAGGGGCCTTAGACAAAGTAACAATTAAAAAACGATAACGAAGTTAGAAAGGGAAAAATGTATGGGATTGACATTAAATAGACCACGTGATCTAACGCGGCGTATGTCAATCCCATACATTTTTGCCTTTTCTAACTTCGTTATCGTTTTTTAATTGTTACTTTGTCTAAGGCCCCTGTATAGTACAATATGACTAGAGTACAATATTGATTATCGAAATCGATTTTCTTATTAAAAACCCTTTGTATATCTATACTAAGTTTTTTCCTTTCAATAGAATGCTGTACATCTTTAATACCTTAATGTAACGAATTACAGTCCTTAAAAATATTTATTTTATTTTATTAATAATTAAATTAGTGTCATTTAACTTTATGTTTAAATTCATATTTGATTTTGAGCTATTGAAGATTGATCGTTGCAAGATCTTTCATACGTTTTGTTTAGAAATAAATTATTTGATATTCGTTAAACATGCTGATGATACATTAATATTTACATTATTAATAATCTCCATCTAAAATAAAGTACACAAGAATTTCGTTGAATTTTTTGCCCTTCTCTAATAAACATAGAAATATTTGTGTTTAAAAACAATTCATTATTTTAATTTAGCATTAAAACAAGCATTGTTACTTCATGTGCGCATTCGTTTATTTTGATAATATGTACTTACTTCTGTTTTTCTTAAAAAATATTATGTTTTAGGATACGATCTTATAAAAAGACGATGTAACCTTTAAGTGATTAATAAAATTACGAAGAATAAAACAAAAATTTGAATACATATTATAATAATACTAAAGGTGCAATAATGTCTGTCATGTTGCGATACATGCATGATGCTAATCATTTCTCAGTTTTAGTGGGTGCTTGTAAGATTTGTTTTTCTGGATACTATCTTAAATGAACAGACAGCCAAAGTGATCAATCACAATTCAAATACTGTCTATAAACGTGCTCTATTCATAGAGTCATACAGAATGTGTTTAATTGTAAATGATATCTATCTGCCTCTTTTGGTAAGTCGTTTGGCACTAATCCAAAATTTGACTAGCGAAGAAATTTAGCTGACTGACCACTAGCCACACTAATGCTTTAAAATCCCTGGTTCACTTCTGTATTTACATCACAACTGATTACGGAATAACTACTCTATGTATACGTCTTAATTGTAACATTCAGTATTGTAGCGGGGTCCACAAAGACGTGGTTCGGCAAAGGAAAAACTGTGCTGCTATTTTCCTTGGCTAAGCCACGTCCACACAGACAGAGTTGTTTCGTGTAGCAATGCTCACTCTGTGTGGACTCGCCATTTAAGTGTACATCTATCCGCGACGAGTACAGCCAAGCTTAACAGCAAATTGACACTGAAACAGCACGATTTCAGCGTTATGGCGCGTAGTCGTGCGCCGGCGCTGGCGAATAGTCAGCGCCGTGGAGCAACGATTAGGTCTGGTACTGCAGCATGGGCGCTGCAGCCAGGTTCGCGTGGTGCCCGCTGTTCATTCTCAGCGCTGATAGCGATTTGTTGTACCACTCGTCTTCCGCGCTCATACCTGCACAGGTTATCAATAAGTAAATAACAATTTAAAAAAGGTTTCGACATTTTAAGAGATAATATTTTAAACAAAATGTTGTTATACTTGAAATCCTAATATCCAGAATAGGAAAAAATTATACTATCCTTGAGTCAAATAAAATGTGACTTTTACGTTTATAAAACCCGCAGCTCAACATTGATACAAATAAATCAAAACATTGTGGTTTATTCTCAACTCTCGTAGGTACAGTTGAATGCTGAAGCTCAGCTAAAAGGTAGGTATAACGAGGTGCTAGGAGGGGCGAATAGAGCAACAACTCGACCCTCGCGTTTTCTCAAGATGCAATCTCACCGTAGGAAATAAGATATTTGCGAAGACGCCGCGAGGACGCCCGCCAAAGTAAATGTAGTGGAAATTTTCTTATTAGAATATCTACGGTACGATGCCTCGGTTCCATTACGTGTTTTTTTACGCAGGAATTTGCTCGAGGCACTCCCACATTACATGCTTTGACGCGTATTTTTGATGAGATATTTTTTTCGTGAACATTATCGAGTTATGAATTTGCAAATAACATGAATTATACATTGCTTGAAATAGCAACACTTTTTGTTTAAATGTTGTTCTCTTTTAACGCGTTAAACAATCCAAAACATTCCAACAGTCATCTAACTACTGAATTTAACGTATAACTTGAATTATATTTTGATTCTGAATAAGCGATACATCGTACAATGTGCAAACATCAATTAGTCTGAATTATACAACTAAACTTTCGAGCGATAAGTGTACGCGAAGTACACGAGTATATATGTAAATATATACATATTGCCTTGAGGGGCACAAATTTATAATCTCCGGCCGCAAACTCAAGGAATATTAAATTAGTGAAACGTTGCTTCTACCGTCTTCAGTTGATCCTACATCTATATGATATAGGAATAGCTCATGTATGAAACGGTCGTGACACATTAAGCATTACTAAACTTCACTTGAAACAAATAAGGTAATTGGTTAAATATACAAGATGTATAAATTCGCAATGTAGTATCGTTGATATGTATAGAAATTTCAAACCTACATTCAACAAAATTGTGTTAATAATCCTCAATATTATGCCCAATTTTAGTGAATGAATAGTTTAACATTCATTCAATTCAAAAAATTCAATTCAAGAACTACGAAACTGTTTAAGAAAATTATTAGCATTTATTTCGTAACTTACAATAATTTAATTGTATAAATTTTATTTTTACTTGATAACTACTACAATATTATTTTTAACGATATTGGGAATTTAAAAAAAGAACTCTAGTTAAATACGCTACGCTAGTAAGGGTAGGTACTTCGTTTGTTAGTTAAAACGCATATTATTATTTTACGTATCCTTGTTTGCATACAGTAGTAATTGAACTTTTAATACGTCGCTAAAATATAAAAGGGCAAAGTAAAACTGCAAATTGCTTGCGTCTAACAAATTACCGCTTCATCTTTGCGATCATCTGTCGGAACTTATCCCTGACCAACAAAGAGCAAGTTTTCTCATTATTATAAGGGATATTTGTATAAAAACGAGGCTCGATCATCCACCGCTCCACAACTTTATAATTGCCTTGACGTAGCTAATAGAAAGTTGATGAAAGCTGCCGCGTCGTCTACGGTCTTGTTTTACACTTCAAACTTATATTTTAGTTTCTGCTACTGCAGTACGAACAATTTTATACAATTGTACTTGTAACAGCTAGCTTTTTAATTTTATTACAGCGTATTATAAGTTTGT
>CAJQZN010038847.1:0-22038 GCA_907164685.1 Colias eurytheme | reverse complement strand
AATGATACTCAAACACACGGCTTTCTTTCCTTAATCATGTATTTATTGAAGAAGTGTCGCCCTTCCATCGACATATTCTATGTGTAATATTTTCTCATGATAATCTTCTCCATGTTTTTTTTTTCGTGATATGAAAATCCGGATAGGTAGAGTTCTAATATTTATTGTATAGAAAATAGATGAAAAATTAATTCTAAGTATCTCTGTTTCTCCTAGCGTATATTTGTCGACTCCTAGCGATGTCATACCAGCCAAACATACACAAAAAATATCATTTATTTATTTATTTAAATAAATAAATAAATAGATAAATAAAAAATATAATTTATATCTGTCGAGCTGTTTCATACAGTTTCGCCCACAAACACAATGACGTCACATCTATACACATTATATAATATATATTATATACTTATAAACTGAGAAGGCTCAAGCCCGGAAACACTAGCGCACACATAGCACATTATCATTAAATCCAAATTACTAACCCAAATACCCAAGTGCGAAGAGCTACAATTAAAAATCCTCCCGAGATATATGACATTCGCTAGGGGAGTGTCAAGTTCCTAACAGATAGTCGTCAAGTGAAAACTTTACTCATAAACATGCCTTCCTTTATAAAGTAGAGCAAAGTAGACTGCCTATCACACTGTAGCGCAAACTTATAAATATTTGCGACTTATGTTTGTGTTCGGTGTGATGTGTGGTCACATTTTTGTATTATTGAATAAATTATTATTAATAATATGAGTGTTTCTGATAAAGAACTGATGTACTACATTTTAGAACTAAATCTATACTAATATTATAAAGCTGAAGAGTTTGTTTGTTTGTTTGAACGCGCTAATCTCAGGAACTACTGGTCCGATTTGAAAAATTCTTTCGGTGTTGGATAGCCCATTTATCGAGGAAGGCTATTATAGGCTATATATCATAAGACCAACAGGCGCCACATCAATTTCACGAGCAGATCGCAACCCAACAAAATGTGTACAATTACTACTACAATGGGATACAGCTTACAGTTATCTAAAGCGTATTACAATAAATTCATATTTCAAAATTCGATAATTTAATAGAAAAGAAACATATTTAAAAATTCGATAATTTAATAGATAAATGTAGAGATTCATTTTCTTAAAATATACACATAGGCCCATATAATACAAGACTCGATCATATATACGAAATAATTCACTATAAATTACTGAAAAGCATTAATTGTTATATTAAAACTTTGATGGCAGAAATCAATATAATATTTATTGAGTATGACCTGAACATTAACCGCAAGACAAGATTAAACTAAGTATTATTATTAGTTCGAGAATATTCGAGCACAAACTTCGAGAGATCGTTCAATACTTCAGTATTTTGTACGACCGATATTTGATTTATTGAACGGAGAAAAAATTATACAAACAATTTTCTTTTCTTTTAATATACTGTGAGGCTTATTTCAAACATGAATGTTTATTTTATTTTACCATGTTATGGTAAATTTATATTGGCGATGTATTTAAGTAAGTAAGTTGAGAGTTCGGCTATTAATTATAGGTTTGGTTATGCAATGACAATTAAAAAGTCCCGGGTTCGATTTACACCTAATAAATAATTTACTTTTCAAATGTATTTATGCATACTTACTCTTATAGAAGGAAGGATATTCATATTATCATACATACAATGTAAGTATTTTACTATTGTTTTGTACTTCGTTTATTCATTGATGTTTATGAATACATATTTCACTTTTTTACCTTACTCCCGGTGATTGCCTGGCAGAGATGACATAATGATTTAAGCTCGCCAATTGTGGTACATCATTCTTCATGGTTTCTTTTCGCGGTATTTAATTCATGTATGTACAATAAATTGAATAGAAAAGGCTGACTAATATAATATTTAAAGCATGATAACGTATGGTACGGTAAGCGAGAGTTCTCATATCCCTTACCTTTCTGGATCTTAAATATCCTTTCGATTTCAGATTATATCATTATGTCGGGTACGTTTGCTATCGTCATAAAATGCGAGTAAATAATATATGACCAATCTAGTAATCATAATAAAGCTTTAAGATGCTATAGTTTTTTCAACTCTAGCATGATTTAATAATATTATGTGTACAGATACTTGGTATTGTTTAAAAGCTCGATGTCGAAGTTAGTTCACTATCTACAGCTTAAACTCAAACACAATTTTGTTCTAGCATTTTCTACAAGGTTTTATGAAGGTTTATTTTATCATTTAACAAACTGGTATTTTATAGTTTAGTTAGTAGAAAAAAATAACTTATTTAACACATAGAAACATAATATTCCATATATTTATAATTCTATTAAAGTTTTTGCACTATGTGAGAGAGTCGACAACTAGAGTACGGTGTAAGAAAGTCCATTGTAAGTGTCATTACGGACCTTAACATGTTGGGAGTGAAGACTAAATAAAGTTTCTTCAGAGTTGTTTACAGATGATGATACTAGGTTTCCGCCCGCGGCTTCGCCCGTGCAGTCAAAGAAAAACCCGCATAGTTCCCGTTCCCGTGGGATTTCCGGGATTGCGTCATTTTCCCGGGATAAAAAGTAGCCTATGTCCTTTCTCGGGTATCAAAATATCTCCATACCAAATTTCATGAAAATTGGTTCAGTAGTTTAGGCGTGATTGAGTAACAGACAGACAGAGTTACTTTCGCATTTATAATATTAAGTATGGATTTACACGCACACATGTGAGAAATAGATATGTACTTGCTGTAACATAATATTGTAAGTAGCCTGCTACTGCTGAAGTGTAATTTTAAAGTCAAGGCAGAAAAGGCATTATTTTATATCAAACTAAAAATAATCTTAAATCAAAGTGCGAGTCTGAAACACAATGTTTATAAAAAACTTATTAAATACAAGTAAAAGTGAACATCGTGTTTTTAATCTTATTATAGTGTCTCAAATCTTAGTTAAAATATGTAAAATATCCTATTTATTTAACGATTCCTTTGAAACATTTAAGAGTACCAATTTTTATGGAGCAACTTGCAACAAAGTGCAATTTTCTTTAAGAACTTTCCCAGTATAAAACTGCTAACTTTAATTAAAATCTTATTACTTATTTTTCTCGTAGTTTTAAAGAAACAGATAAAATTTTCAAGGAAAATTCAAGTTCTTTGTATTATAACCGATTTTTAAAGAGGTTCTTAATTCGATTCACATATTTATAAGTTAGGAAAATTTGCGAATACCATAAATGGATAAATTAAAAAAAAGAACCTAGCAATAATTAATTTGGTTTTATAAAACCTTACAATTATCATCAAACCATAACTTAAAATGCATCTTCATTGATATACCTACTATAATTTATCCTCCTAATATTTAGAGAGAAACTAAGATATATAACCTTCCTTGTATACAAGATGGTATCCCACTGCGTATTGATATCTATTAATAGACAGATAATACCTCGCCAAGCTGTTTATCAATAAATTCTCCATAGGACACAAATTGAATCGTCCAATACGATTGGATTTCCGCTTGAGGTATACAACCCGCATAATTTGCTCCACGAAAATTCTTTAAGATGGCTTACAAAATTTGAACATAAATGTATGGACATTTATGTTCAAATTTTGTAAGCGACAACTTAATTCTGTATCATCCTTTCAGAATGGAATTGGGTTCGAGTATAATGTGTGGGTATTGTTTTTTATTTACGATTTTAAAAGTCGACGTAAATGGTTAGGTTTTTTTAATAAAATGAATATGTGCAAATAGTCTCTTTTCTATCTAAGATTATTGGCTATTTTTAAAACGTAAGTTGTGTGTTGAAATGCAGATGTATTAGGATATTACTTGTGAATGTAGGTAAAACAGAAATAATTAATAAATAAATGGCTCCTTTCTGTAGATACCTCATCTTGAAATTCAGCAGTTCCTGCTATAAGATGACTGTGGCTAATAAAAAGAAGTAAATTTTTACCTAACACTTGAAGAAAATATGATTACAATGTCCAACAACCAATTGTCGTACTGAACTCAACATACCAATACACAACTCAACATTTCAATCACTACACTCAACACACCTCATATTACATCAACAACAAATTACAATCCAAACTACACTCCTTCAGAATCGCATTCACGAGACAACTCCAACGAATGTCTAACTTCGAATTACTTTTACTGAAACGAATAATGAATGTACTATATTTGCTCGGGAACTACGAAACTTACACGGAATCATTCTGAAGACATTCCAATCAGCAGTTTGTAGTTGTGAGATTACTGTTTGATTGTGTTACGAATATAGATATGCTGTTAGATGTTGTTTTTATATCGTATTGAGTATTGACCGTCCTTGTAGAATCGATATGGGAACGGTTCAATAACTGTGAATATTGCAATCAGCATCTAAACCTAATATGAACATTACTTTTGACGTGACAACATCTTATAATTCGATAGCGCCGGCTGCACGCACGAAAAAACATGACTAATGCAGCGTTACCTCGCTCTGAGGCGTTCCATGTAAGGCTTGAAGTGCAAGCGAGAGCGCGGAACGAACGACAAAGAAGCGCAATCGGACTATCGTCAGTAAACCGACTTTACATACAACCAATATTTTTTACCTAACATGTTTTATTTAGAGGACAATTCTATAGTTTAATAACTTCATAGTTTAACAATGGTGTACCCATTATATAATATTTTGATAATAATGTACAATAAAGCACACGATTTACCCATTTTTGTTATTCATTTCACTTCCACATCATGTCAGCCACGGTTCTAGATTGTTCGATTCGCATTGAATTTAAAATGACGACATGTATCTCACAACTGTCTTCGACTGCACAATTCTGCGATTGTGGAGCAATTGAGTTTCGTATCTTAAAATGTGCGGTTCCTTTATTGCAAGATGTATGCTTTTGTTTCAATAACGTTACTGTAGGAAAAGTAAGAGACCAAAAGAAGGATTGGTAATAATATGTTTTTGATATTTTAGTTTTATTGCATTAAAATGCTTTTTAAATAAGAATTTTTAAGGATAAGAAAAAAATTCGCAATCGTTGTCTCGTGATCGAATTTTCTATTATTTGAAAATATCTCAATAATGTGTGTTGAAGATTTACAAATTCATAGTTGTCCGTGTTCTGAAGAATACTTATATTGTATGTACACAATAATGTAACAAAGCACTATGCAATAACTAAATGATAGTTTATTTACAAAGAAAATGCAAGATACTGAGATTATACTAAATGTACATTAAACATATAAAATACGTAGCAAATTGCATAAAGATTAAAATATATGAAATGGCATTCAATAAGGTAGGCCGCGATGACATACTTTTAAAAAATAAATAAATATCAGACATAAACCGAGTGCTTTCGGTATCCTCTTTCAATTAATAAAATAGAACATAAATGGTTGAAGCATAAGCCTTCGAAATTAGGTCGTGAGCAGAGAAAAACTGTTTTAATACCGTAACGATATAAGCCGAGCGTCTGAAACTATTTATTAAATCATATCAAAATGTTATAATAGTTTTTCGAATAAAATCCGAGTTAACTTGATGGTTTTTGCTATCAGAAGATATTATTTATGGATGAGCGGACTTCCACAAAGAAACAATAGTGTTTCTTTAAGCTTTTTCATATTAGGTCAGCATTTAGGGTTGCTACTTTTATATTGTTACTTTTGTATTTGGTTTTTACTACAATATTTCAATTTATTCATACAGTAAATCTATAGATATACTAATATTATAAAGCTTAAGAGTTTGTTTGTTTGTTTGAACGCGCTAATCTTGGGAACTACTGGTCCGATTTGAAAAAATCTTTCGGTGTTAGATAGCTTATTTATCGAGGCATGCTATAGGCTATAGCCTGTTGGTCGACCAACAGGAGTGGAGCCACGGGGGTGAAACCGCGCGGAGCAGCTAGTGTCTAATAAAAATATAAATAAACTAGCTTTCCGCCCGCGGCTTCGCCCGCTTTGTGCTACTATCCTATCTCTCAAGTTAGATCGAACTGCACATGGTGTGCGAATTTTATTATAATCGGTTAAGGGGTTTAGGAGTCCATTGAGGACAAACATTGTGACACGAGATTTATATATATTAAGATTAAACAAAACAGATTACTTATTCCTTAACTATACCCACAATAGTTCATACTAGAATATTCTTAATTCTTTGTCGAAATGTGATAGACCTAGATTTCATTGCTTAATTATTTTCCTGTGTCAATAAAAATATTGATATTGAATTTATATTATCAATAGCTCAAAAAAATCTTAGAAACGCTAGATAATATTTTCTCAGACTAATTTTATTCTAAGAAAATAGAGACTATGCTAGAATACAAGATATACCGCATAAATCAACATTTATATAAGTATTCATCAAAATGTAAAGATGAGATATCGCATAGATAATAATAGGTTGAAAAACACTTTAAAAGATTTAATTTTTATATTTTCATCTACCTACGTTTGATATGTGTACAAAGTCAATTACATAAAAACATACAGGTGAAGAATATAGGCGTGTTAAAAAAGAAATTTTACTTCACAGGAGTTGAGTCAAAACTGTAAAGAAGTTGACTTATCGACGACATGTATCTAAAGTAAGTAGGTATTGCAACTTCGAATGGAGGATCGGGGTCAAACCAGAAATAATTGGGTCACGCTTGCAATGGAGAGGTACACTTCTTTATAGCCAGGTCTATACAGTACCCTTACCGACGATACAGTATATCGACGATACAGTATACCGACGATACAGTATACCAACGATACAGTATACCGACGAGAATTAGAATACTGCCAGGGAGGTACAGAGGTTAATGTGTGATCGTAAAGTGAGGTCAGGTAGGCGGCTTCGATACCCGTGGGGACTAAAAATGTCTAGGTGAATAGAATATTAGGCATGTTCCATGCAATCTCAATCCTGCTACAGAGAAGATTAATACATTTTATTTGCCTAGTAGTCTGATCTACGTGTATCTAAGTCAAAATTAATCATGATAAAATAATGCTTTTTAAATTTTTTTATCAATTTAAATTTATCATATAGATAGTTACATATCAACATAATAATTTATTACATTCGCATTAATATTTATAACTTACAACAAAATGATATAGCTTAAAATAAAATAATAATCTTACAAGTTGCCGTTTAACAAATCGTCTCTAAAAGCATTGAAATAAAAAATGCATCTGTTTATTGATAGCTCTGCATATCTGAGTGCTCTTGATCGGAATTGGGAGGCACAAACAGAAACGCGTACTTTTAAAAGATTACAGTATTTTTCTATGTACTTCAATGTAATTTTTTAGATCTGTGGTTTTTAAAGTGACTACTATTCAAATATCTTATTCGTATGTTTATACAGCTTATGAATAATGTACATATTCTATATTATATACTACTACTAAGTAGAAGTAGACGAGAGTGCGTAGCATGATCTGTAAAGATTTAACACTCATTATAAAAATAAATAATAAAAAATACATGATAGGTTTCAAAAATTAAGTATTTCTATTTACAAAAACGAAATTTATCCAACCACCGTTCAAATTATTATATTAGTTCCCATACTGTCGAAAATTCATATAATCCAAACAAGCAAGAAGTTACCTTCAATTTGTAAAACGGTCCGTTAAGTGTTACACGTAGTTTAAGTATAGAACACACTATTGACGCTAATACAACAGTTAGTGAAGATAACAAGCTTAGGAACTTAGCAAAGATAATAATCCAGCACAGACTAAGTTTAGGAGATGTTAACTGAGGGGTACGCGGATTAGCGCTCAGCTGAGATCGTACAAAGGCTAATATTGTACCAAGTTTGGGACAGTTCGACCGTTGTTAGTGTGATGCCAATTTGATACATAAATAGGCAATTTACCATTTCTTCCTTTACCGTGTCTGTTATTTCATGTTCCCTTTCATCATTATGTTTATTGCCATTTACACACATTTCTTTGTCAATTAAATCCTATACGTTCGTCAGTAGGCAGAGTGAGCAGCTTCTCGAAGTCGAGTCAAGGGAAATGGCGTGTGCTGTCGGAGAATGACAGCACGTTATTTTCCTTTGCCAAACCACGTCTACACTGACCGAGCTGCATCTCGCAGTTGTTTCACGAGACTGCTCGCTCTGTAGAAACCCGCTTGATGATAAACTTATTATCTAAGGACAACATTGACAAAGAAATGTGTAATTGATAATAAACGTGAAGAAGAAATTGTAGAGACTAATTGTTAAAGTAATGGGTGTAAATACAAGACAGAGGTAATTGTATCATAGGGTTTTATTTACCAAATTAAACTTTGCGTCAGAGTATTGATCCATTTTTAGCTTTGAGTTTTTAATTATACATTTATAAAATTTAGTACCTTCTGAATTTATGACGAGAGATAGATTCTACGTAATTAAAATGTACATATTCAAATGAATTTTGATCTAAATTTTGTTGGACTAGTGTGTGTGTCCACACATTCACTCATGGATGAATAAGCCCACAAAGAACCTTCTGTAAAATTGTATACAAACGAAAATTCAAATATTTACTCTTTGTAAAGTGTAAGTTACTGACATAATAATAATTGTGCTATATATTAATAAAAAGAGCTTACTCAGAATTTTCTATCAGAAGAGCGTTCAGGTCTTAAAGATCGCGTAATTTTAAAAATTATGAGTCTCATTAAAATTTTCTACAATCCAACCTAACTTAAAGGATTTCTTTTTTACAGAGGTAAAAGATCTGGAGGATACGTTGACTTTTTACTTATTTTCGATTGGATTTCTGTAGAATATGCGGTGTAACTTAATTACAAAGAAAGTGCGCAAATTAAAGGCATATTTTCAAAAAAGAAACAAAAAGGAATACTCAAAGATACAGTTTTAATGGTAGAATCGATATCATAGTCAGGATAATGATAAACTGTTTTTAAAAACAAACAAACCAGAGTAACCAGCGGACAATTCACACAGAAACCCTTTTTTTTCAAGAAGGTTAGACAACAAAACTACGTCCCAATTCATACTCAAAAAAAACGAACAAGACAAAATCTAATTACGCCACAAAAGCAATTCAAAAACAGATAAACTCGAGTTTCACTTAAGCGTGTAGATACAAGGTCGAAAAATATTTCACGAAACATCCTAACCTGTAAACGCGAACGTAAATATAAATTATCCAACATTATGTTACAGTGTTTTCGGGGAAAGTACCCGTCTCCCGAGGGAGAAAATCCCAAAGTCGGGGCTCACGTACCGCGCGCTATAAATTTAAGTTTCATCTTGTAGGTCAATGTGGGTTATGTTGTATGACCGTTATTACCCGGCTATGGAAAAGACAAAGAAGTGCGGTGTACACTTGAGGGTTCGTTTTGTCATTGAATATGGTAGGATTATATCAAAGAATTTGTTATTAAGAACCTGTATTCCTGGGATAGGAATAAATATGAGCTGATGATGATGATGAATTTATCTTCAGATTTTTACTGAGACACTGATTTATATTTTTTGTTTATTAAAAAGGTACATATTTTTTTATCCTCTTCTATACTATTTTTGTATCTTAATACCCCTGGGGATAAAATATTGAACAATTTTTCAACAATTACAAAATCAATTACATTGTTCTGTAGATCAAAGCAATATATTATTTTCCATGTTCTTTATTTGATTTACTAGAGCTTTTGTAAAACAAATATGAATTTTATTTCTTCTTACAGAATAAAGACAATGTTTACCGACGAAAACACTTTCAATAACATAGAATATTTCTGGAACATTGAACAATGAATAAATCGGGAAAGTAGATTTTTTTTCATATTGATCGATCGACCAAAGGTTTTCGTGGTGTTTAAGGAATGGGATTTGAGCAGAATGAATTCAAATAAAAACACGACAAAAAAGTCTTGGATTTGTAGAGGTTTTCAAAAGTGCAGATATAATATTACAAATCCATGTTTTGTGCTTGATATTTTTGTGTTCAGAATATAATTTTATCTTCTTTCTTTCTCAATCCTTCCTTTTTTTATCCATTGCTTGTGCTATTGGTTCACATTATGTAATAATTACACATGTTACAGTCAAAATCCTTAACCAGTCAATAACCGTATTGACCGGGAAAATTAGTCAATCAGGTTATTGACAAAGGGCGTCGGTCAAAATCCTTATTGACAGATTTTACCGGTCAATAAGGTTTTTGACTGGTTAAGGGGTTTGACTGTAACACTTACGATATGCAAAGTGCTCCTAAAGCTAAAGGCTGGAAAAATACAAGAAATTCAATCTCCATTTATATTTCACTAAATCGTTTATCCCTGACGTATCTACAATTGCCCACTGCGCTATTAAATGTATACTTTAAGACTTGCCCCGTACCACGGTCTTACAGCAGCTTTATTCCCAGTGTGGAAAAGTGACAGCGCTATATAAGTCGTCTAGCGCCATCACTTTCCCACCCTGGAAATAATACTGCTATAAGATGGTAACCCCGTTGGTCTTTTGTACAAGATTTAGCTGTCTTCGAGTTATATCAACCTTTTGTTTTAATGTATTACGTTTCGTGTTTGATAATTATTCTAGATTCTGTGTTGGAATATTTTAGTTTAGATTTAAATGAAAACTTTTTGGTGTAAAATTGAATTTAAGATTCAGCGCCGTTCTATCCGAGTTGCTGATTAAAAACGTTTCAATTCTACTGTTTAATTCGCTTTAACTAGTTCGTAGTTATCTTATTAATTACAGTATTAGACGATTTACATATTTCATTGGCTGTAAGAAATGTATACTATCTGCAATTGTATGATATTAGGAACATAACTATGAATCAGTAGATTAAACTACATATTTTATTCTACGAATACCAAGCTTAATTTATTTATACATTCATTGGAAATGTAAATGTACTCATAATTAAAAAACAATTCCCCTAAGCTGGATAGGATTAAGCTCAAAATTTTCTCAACCAATTATGTTTTGTAGAATTACAGAACCAATTTAAGCCCTTAATATATTTCTACGTCTTAATTTAGAATATACATTTAAATTAATTATATTACTAAACTAGCTGCGCTCCGCGGTTTCACCCGCGTGGATCCGCTCCTGTTGGTCTTAGCGTAATGATATATTATAGCCTATAGCCTGCCTGGATGAATGGGCTATCTAACACCGAAATAATTTTTCATATCGGACCAGTAGTTCTTGATTAGCGCGATCAGAGATTAGCGCGTTCAAACAAAACAAGCAAACAAACTTCAGCTTTACAATATTGGTATAGATACGAAGCTCACTCAGTCATCTAGTTCTTATTGAACATGTATAACCCTGCCAAGTTAAAAAGGCACGTAATCTCTTCGAGTGTCAAGAGCATTTCCACATCGTGTTATTGGATCACATCATAAACACACAGTAAAACGGATCATGCTCTTTTTATCGCCACATTGTAAAGAACATTTATGGCCTGGCTGGCAGTATCTTATATCTCTTGCATTGTAACCGGGTTTTAAATCTTGGGATGGATTTAGATTTGTTCTAAGCGGTATACTTTGTATGAAGGTCAGTGTGGTGAGAAGATAAAACGAGTGAATAGTGACAATAAAACTTATTATCTTATAAAAGGGATGTTTTAGGTGTAAATCATAGGTTTTTCATACATACCTATGTTTATTGATAACATCATAGAGCGCCTATATAAAACATGAAATTGGTGACTTCAATGTGTTGTATTTTTTAAATATTGAGGTTTATTGTTAAATATTATGCTATAATATCAAAACAACAAAGGGTACATAACAAAGAAACGAAGAAAAAAACAGCCTATATAAACCGCTTCATAGATCAATGAACTCCCGAACACAGTACAGCGAAATACTCACAAATTTCACTTTACCGACCACAATAAAACATTATTTCCTCAGTAGATAAACATGTCAACTCCGAGACCTTAGTCGGATATTACTACAAGAACAATGTCGTGTACGGAATTATAAATCAAAAAGCTAGAACAATTTGGAGGTAGACGTGACTTATGTTATCTTGCGATACATTGATAAGAACCTTTCGAGTGTGGATTTAAGGGAATTTACTGCAGGTACATTTGGAAATTAAATTTGTATCTACTGCTTGTTTGAAATAGCATAACAGGATTTTTTAATGAGGTGTAATTATAATATGTTAATAAAAACACGAATAGATTAGATATTTATGTTTTAATTAGTGTAATATGTAAGGAAAGTAAAGTTTGGATTGTTTTTCGCTTTACGCAGAACCAATAACACTGTGTATATCTTTTAAATTAGGACAAAACGCCAAACTTTCAACTCACAAATTAATAAGAATAGTCTTTAATTATAACACTTAATAAAATTCAGAAAATCATTTCTCCTTTATGATTATAATGAACGAAATTCTGAGCTATTTCGTATAAAAAATAATTTAGGACAATTAATTAGAACGTAGTTAATTTGAGTACTGCACAAAGCATCGAAAAGCTTATTCCCGAATGTTCTTCAACAATAAAACCGCAGTTTTTTGTAATTGAGAAAAAATATAAAGCATTTATCGTATGAATGGCGTACTCGGTCAATTGTGGGTCTATAGAAATGCTCTCTAAGCTCACAGTAATAAACTAATGTCGAATTAAACTACTTTTTCCTCTGTACTGCGTGGGTATAAAGATTTGAGCGTACCGTTGAGTTCAAATCCGTTTAGCATACTAAAAGCCTGACGTTGTCGCTCTGTTGAGCAAGTAAAAAAGAAAGGTGAGAGCATTTACGTGAAATGTGTTTTTTCACGACGGTTTCATTGAGATGTCACGCTTCGTGTGAAATGAAAATGATAGCTTTGTTAGAAAATCGGCATTGTATTGTAAATTGTGTTGGTTATATGGTTTCGTTAGATTACATTTGTGTTTAGTGTTTACTGTTCTCGAACCTTAATACGGTGCGGGTTTATGTAGGACATTGAAGTAAATAGAATACATAATATTATTAAATAAATGGCTTATATTATGTTTCAAAACGTAAACAGTGTATTCGCTGTTTACGTTTTGAAACTTTATCAAAGAAAATGAGGAAGAGGAACGAAAATGAGTTGAAACAACTTGACAAAACGTGAATGAACTTAATTACTTATAATTATCATAATTATATTTAAATTCAGACAAAATGTAAATGTTAATTTAAATGTTTTTTCAAAAGAAAGTCATCTTTTTATTAGTTTGATGACACAGATCCATTTATGTTAGTAAAATGACTTACCATTAATCATAGTAATTTAAAATCGTTTATAATATTTTATTAATTTACGGACCATCTTATATAACCTTATAATAGGTACATAGTAATATACAAATATATATGAAATATCAAGAGAATAGCTAATTTACGTTGTGTTCCCGTAAATAAGCAATTAAGAGAATTAAAGTACTTACTACTTTGTTACCTTCTATTTTATAAACATTTACTACCTGTCAAAGTAACTACCATAGAAACTTAATCGCGGGTCATTCTTAGTTAAGAACACAGTTGTGTTGGAGACATACACAGAGAAAGTTTCAACTTTTATAAAATTACAAAGGGTATAGAAAACGTAACATTCAACTTCGGCAAAACGGAATAAAAGAGAATACAGGAGCTGCGGACGTGTAAAAACAGATTCTGCTAGATTACAGGCACAGGGAGCGAGCCTACGCCATTTCTGTATGCTCAGATACGAACAAAAGACCGCCTTTGAGGTTTTTGAAACGTAACCTTAACCGCATTGCACTTTATAAGGCATGGTTATCGCAATATTTACTGGTATGTGGTTATAGAAAAATAGAGACTATTATTAATTAATGTTCAATGAAATCCGTTAATTTTATTTATGCTTTTAGTTCGTTGGAAGAAGACAAATCTTTTATATATAAAAATGAATCGCAAAATGTGTTGGTAAGCGCATAACTCGAGAACGGCTTAACCGATTTCGATAATTATTTTTTTATTATATTCCTTGAAGTACGAGGATGGTTTTTATGTAGAGAAAACGTAAATATGTACCACGGGCGAAGCCGGGGCGGACCGCTAGTAAGGAATATAATTTAATATAGGTAGGTACTTTAAAAAGATTAGGAAGAAGGTTTTCTATTGTTTCGTTTTTATTGTTGTGTAATTAAAAACTTAAGTTTGTTTATAGTTGTCTACCAGTTTAAAAATAAATGAAATCGAAATTAAGATGGAAAGGCAATTTAGCAATTAAACACAAAGTGGAATCGTCATGTTAATACCGTCACGACGATTTTGGTATCTTTTTAATTTTGTCAAAGAATTTTTACTTCTGACACGTGTGCTCGACATAAACGCTCTTTTTTGATGAAACCGATTTTTATAGTTAAATCTAAAATAGTACTGAAAAAAAACTTTAATTCAAGCCGGAACTCGCGTGAATGTGAATTTTTAATCAAACATTTAACATATCAACACCAATTGTGTTCTTTTATTCATTACCTACTGCTGGTTATTTTTTGAATAATTTTGAATAATTTCTGAGCTTTAAATGGAGTTGAAAAATATTTTTTAACTGCATTTTAGTAGTGCTTTTCGGATACATTTTTGATGGTTTGAATCTTTTTATTATAGGCTCTTCATAATTCACGGACACTATTTATGTATTATTTTGTAGGTACCTATATACTATATTCCTATGAGTTTTATAATAATATGTTAAAGGAAATGTAAATTAAACGCACTTGGATGTGCCCTTTGAAATATTATAACGTTGTCTCTCTAAAAAGAAACAGAAGATGTAAGTATATTAAACAGGAAAATAGAAAAACACACAATACGTACTAAGACCACAGTATTAAAATATTGGAAACTAGCTTTCCGCCCGCGGCTTCGCCCGCGTTTTCAAAGAAAAACCCGTTCCCGTAGGATTTCCGGGATAAAACCTATCCTATGTCCTTTCTCGGGTATCAAAATATCTCTATACCAAATTTCATGCAAATTGGTTCAGTAGTTAAGGCGTGATTGAGTAACAGACAGACAGACAGAGTTACTTTGGCATTTATAATATTAGTATGGATAATATTGTAATACTGTGCTAAGACTACGGATTTAAGTAGTTTTTATTAATATTAATAATATCTAAATTGTATATTCATGGTTTTACAGCCAGTCGCAGTAACGGTTTTGAGTGATATACAAACATTCAATATGTTTTATATTTCTAAAAGTTTTTGATAACTGTGTACAATACATAAATTATGAAGTTCTAACTATAATGTTTTTATTTTTAGTAGGTAGATCTATAATGTTAACCCAAAAATAAAGAACTTTCTAAGACATTCAGGATCACGTATCGAAGAATACAATATTAAAAAGCGTGTCGTAAAATCGCAAGCTGGTCATTCGGCTTTACTGCACATTAGGTAAGGTTAGGCTAAATTTTTGAGAACCACGCGTACCTTTTTTGGCAAGTTTACGTTAGAAAATTGGGAGGACTCCTTTATTATAATACTAGCTTTCCGCCTGCGGCTTCGCCTGCGTTTTCAAAGAAAAACCCGCATAGTTCCCGTTCCCGTGGGATTTCCGGGATAAAACGTATCCTATGTGTTAATCCAAGTTACCCTCTATATGTGTGCTAAATTTCATTGTAATCGGTAAGTAGTATTTGCGTGAAAGAGTAACAAACACACACATACACATCCTCACAAACTTTCACATTTATAATATTGGTAGGACACGGAAGAATTTTATGCTTTTCCAATTACTATTAACTAAATTTCGATGGGTGACATCGAAATTTAGTTAATAGTAATTGGATTTCTGGGAACTAATCTCATTATTTCGTCTATTGAATGCTTAAGTTTGGGTTTTTGTTTGAAGAGGACTTGGAGCGTCGCAGATAAACATACTTGAATGTATTTTAATGTCATCTTGTTTGTTGTTACGAATTGAGGTTTATGAAATGCTCAGTAGACGAAATACTGTTATCAAATTATATGCATAAATCTTCATAGTTGTTTAGTAAAATTATTCCTACTGGATATTCTCCAACTAAAACAAAAATGTTTACCATACTATCTGAACCGTGTACTAATAGTAATATCCTAAGCCTAGACGCAAGTTAGTGCAAGATGGGTCGAGATTAAAGCCTATATGGGCCAACCGCCGCAGGCAACCGTTGCTAACACGGTTTTACGAGTATTCCGAAGCAGGGAAAAGGCACGTTCGAAACTTTTAAATATTCAATATAGCTGGCGAAATTTGTGTTCCCTTACACGAAGTTTTTTCGGGAAGTTACAAACTGTAAAAGCGTTTAAAAATTTCAAATTGCTCAAATGATGCAAGTTTTTTTGTTTTGCCAGTTTTATAGGAAGTCATCTTTGTGTAGATAATTGAATTTTTCCTTGCTGGTGTGATCGTTGTTACTTATTCGAATTTTATCAAAATAATTAAAATTATCTGAAATTTAACTTTAACAAAGAGTTATTAATCATGTTAACGTTAATGCAGAAATAAGTAGTAATAAAATTGCTATCTCAAATTAATGGGTTTCCTTAATCATTAATCATGTTAATGCAAGCGAAAAATAATTTACGCCATGTGCACGTGAAAATTAATAGTTAATACTTTACGTTGCTTAAAGTCCACAATCCTTTGTAAATTAGTATCGAAATCTATGTTTAAATTTCACAGAACAATAATTAATCATATTACTGAATATTATATGTCTCAAAAGAAAATAAGAATAAAATAACAAAATAAGAATTTGACGACAACCTAATGAGATACTTAAGAAGTTAAGAATTCGACCGTCACGCGTATTGTAACTCAAATACCAAAGAGTAACTCTAAAGTTGAAAACTGACAAAGTCTACGGAAAATAAAACGAGAATAAATCACGATTCTAACAAATTTATCCGGGCCATACGTCGAAGTTGCTCAAAAGAAAACTGCTCACATGAACTTGCAACTTTGAACTACGTAGCAAATACGATTCGGCCAATGGAGGACCAATTGAAACTCTGTCTGCAATCGGATTTATTGCAACATTTTTGGCACACGACGTTATAAAGTTTTGAATATTCAACCTTGCGAAGTTTCGGGTGGTCCAGATAATTTTCTTCAACTATGTTTTCGTTTCAGTATTTTACGTTCGACCGTTCGTATCTGCGAAGTTTTCTTTGGATGTTTATAGTATGAGATTCTGATCTGTTTGAGAATAATTTAATTTTTTTTAACATTTATTAAGCGAAACAGCCTACGCTTGAATCTAAATAGGAAAAAAATGCTGGTTTATTTACGAAAAAGTAATTTCCAAAAATGATTCGTTATTTTATCTAGGAAGGGTATTGATTGAAATATTACATTTTGTTTAAGGTTTATAAGTTTATCATTTAGGGCATTTAGAACATTTGCAAGACAGTACGTCTAACGTCTGTTATATCCTCATATACTGTCTGTTATATACTCAAGTGATGTGAAACGCTAGATAGTTTCAAACAAAATTTAATTTTAAATCAATCCAACCTTAACACTTTAAGCAAACCACTTACAAGATAATTTACACCTCTTATTAAACAGGGAAAAGAAGTTTGAAACTGCTATAATTTTAAAAGATACCGTACACTAAGTTCGGTCAAAACTTTGGACATCTACTTAAGAACTGCTCACAAGTGCCAAAGGAACAGCTCAACTAAATTGGCTTACGAAGTATTTTGAGCACTAATCTACTTGCTTAGTTCAGTACATCTTTTAGCTAATAAGGAGATTCCTGGCTCGGCTTACAAAGGGATGCCGGGGGAGTTGCGTCTTGTTGGATATGTGACTTTTGTGTATTGGCTTTACAATCGAAGGGGGTACTGGGCAATTGAATTGAATTACGATGAAAGAGTTGAGTTATGTATATAAATCTATGTGAAAAAGTTTTTTCTTTGTTATAATAATTATTAAAAGAAAATAATTTGTATTGCATTTACATCAAACGAGCGAATGGTCATTCTAACCGCACTTTTCAACGCTTTTAGTGTAAACGTAGAGCATTCTTTCGTTATTCTTAGAGCGTTCGAAAAAATACGAGTTTTCGTTTAAACTAAATGATTACGAAATAATGCTCTTGCTCTAGCTCTTGCTCTATGATCGTTTGATGTAAATGCACCGTAAGTCCGTGGCCAAATTTAGAACTCAGTTTTGGTTTATTAAAGGGTAATTGGTTTATTTTGTTTTATTTAACCTTTTTAGAGACAGATATAAAAAATATATACCTAATATTTATCATTTATATGAATATGTATGAATAATGAATAAGTCTCCGTTAAAAAACCTTTGCAAAATCCATCTAATTGTATTAATTATTTCATATCTCATAATGGTAATAGGGGATTATGCCAAGATACATAGAAATCAGAACCTATGTTTTAATTAATGTAGGTACTAGATATGTATTATTAATTCTCTATTATAATACGGTTTGGTTATATGTATTGATCTCTCTCTCTCTCTCTTGTATGTATTGATGACCGCCTCCTTGGTACAGTGGTTTACGCATGAGCGTAGAACCGAGGAGTCCTGGGTTCGATTCCCGGTGGAGACGAAGAAAAAATAATGTCTCGGTCTGGCACGACACAGAAGGCTGATCACCTTCTTGTCTCTAAAGAAAATCGATCAGTGAAACAGATGTATAATGCATCTGCCCCTTACCCCACTAGGGGACATGGGACTTCACTTTATAATTTGTAATGATAAATAAATTATTTGAGTTTCTAATGCTGGCCATACACCATACTTTCTATCGTCCAATCGGCATGACGCTGCAGCTTGATCCAATCTGCAGTTTGTCCATAGAGACCACACACACAACGTTTGAATTGTCCAATCGGCAGCAACGTTCAGTTGAAGCTATGGCATCATCGGTGACAGACGACGATGTTTTAGCCGTTTTGGGCGTTTTATTCGTAAAAATGAAACAAAAAAAGGATTATAAGCCGGGAAGATTGTTGTTATATATATGTACCTATTTAATGAGAAGTACCCAATGTGTTAAGTAATCTGGTACTTCATCTATCTCCCAAACAAATCTTATTCAAATCCGTAACCGTTGACATCTAAAACATCCATTTACTTTCATCTTTATCGACCAAGCGAGCGAAGCGCCTATGCTTCAGCTTGGACGAAAAATGACCAGAAAATTGACCAGACTGAAGTGAAGATCGCATATCGCCATACACGGTCCAATCGACATGATCCAATCGCCATGATCAAGCCAAAAGAATCGAAATTCGATTGTTCCGTCAAGTATAACTATCATGCCAAATAATGCCAATCCACTCCCACACATGGTCAGTTCTAACTGATCCAATCGGTAGCGTCATGCCGAATGGACGATAGGAAGTATGGTGTATGGCCAGCATTATACGTTGAATTATCAGTAATTATTAATAAGCTATTCTCTGTAGGTACACAATACTAATCTGTAGTAACATTATAAAGCTGAAGATTTTGTGTGTTTGCTTGAACGCACTCATCTCAGGAACTGCTGGTCCGATTTCAAAAATTATTTCGGTATTATATAGCTTTTTAATTGAGGAAGGCAATCATCAGGCTTAGATTAATAACAGCGGAGCAATGCGGGTAAAACAGCGAGACAATGCTAGTATGAAATAATATTCTGTATGAGACTTTCGACTGAATCGGATCAGTAGTTAGTGATAATAATTCATATAGTATATGTTCTAAACTAAATTAAAAATATTTATTTCCATTTCTAACGCACTTCAGAATAATATGAGCACGTTCGAGTTCCAATAAAAATTGTGTTATAGAAATGATATTCATATATTTTATCGTAGTGCTAAGGTTTCTATTGTTAGTACATATATGATAGTAGGTATGTACAAAGCAATATGTCATGATTTATTATATTTAAATCGATTTAAACAAACATCACTATAAAAGTAGTGATGATTGTCTGTCTGATAGTCAGCCCGTCCCTGTGCTTAAATCTTAACAGAGTTTGATGCGGTTTTTTTTAAATACATAGAGTGATTCTCGAGAAAGTCTTTAGTGTATTTATTAGGTTTTAGAAAAAGCGGGCGAAGCCACTGTTGAAAACTAGTCATTGATAAAACCTTAAGTGCTATATAGAAAGTACGATGCCACCACCACTTCACCACTTTAATATAATATCTAGCTCCTTCCCCATGATATTAGCAATCTTTTAATTTATCTCCATGATATATTGGTGATCGTAAGCGGCTGTTAGAGGCCAGATGAGCCTGGCCCGCTGCCATTCCGCGCTACGTGACCAGAGCGTATAACCTATTTCATGTCGGATTAAAATTATACATTTAATATCGAATCGGGTCAGCGTGTCACGTAAAGATCATGTGTACCTAGGAATGTAGGTCTATTAATGTAGGTTTTTTATATATTTGTGCTTGATAGATGGACAAATGAACTGAATTAAGTGTAAATCTCTATTTATTTAACAATTTAATGCACTACGCCATTTCAAAATAATTGGTAGTACACAAGAAAGAGAATTTAAATAGGAAGGAACGAACATAGAGCTAGAGCTAGAGCAAGAGCATTCTTTCGTGAGTATAAACCAAAACTGGTATTCCATGTTGCTTAGTATTAGAACATTGTATAGAATCTTTTCGAACGCACTAAGGTCTAAGAACAACGTAAGAATGCTCTACGTCAGTTTACTCTAAAATAATTTGAAGAAGCATTCGCTCTTTATTCGCTATCGTAATGTGTCATATTATCATAACTTATCTATTGCCCCAGGTATTGCCGAAATATAAACCTGTGCTTAGTGATAATAATTCATATAATACTTCACTACACTTTCAGTAATTTAGACGAATATAATAATTAAAAATTTAATTGTATGTGTAATTTCAGCGACAAATTGCCGATATTCTTCCTTTCTTTTAATGAAGAAAATTATTAAGCTTCAAATTGATATGTAAAATAATGTGTAAGTATATAATTAAATGCCACTCCCCAAAAAGAGGTTTTTATAAGATTTATTTTAACGATTATGAATAAAAAAATTTATTTATTTCAAACAGTACTTACAACGTTATTACTCTCCTTCCTTGCTTTAGTTAAATACGGACTTAAATGATTAATTTTATCATAAAACAAGGTTTACATGCCACTGTTATGAAAAACAATTTGCGAGTTTCCGCAAAGATGTTCTCAAAATATTTACTTTAAAACAACTGAGAGGAGAATTTTAGCGCAATAAGTTGGTATGTAAATAGACGGGAGTTGCCGCATTATAAATGTTATAATTTGAATGAATAAATATACATAAATACAATTTTGTTGGCTGGCAATAATATGCGTCAAGTGGTATCCAATAAGTTTATTTATTTCAAGAAGATTGTTGGACTTTTGTAGGAATAATATTAAATACAATTTAGAATGGTAAAACTGAAAATAATAGAAAAGAAGGAGAAAGGAGTAGATGTAATAAAATAATATGGTGAAAAGAGACATTGGTCAGAGGAAAACCATTCTTTGAGGGTTATAATATCGTAATGAAATGTATCATTTATGAATTACAGCATTAATAAGCATAAATTCAACTAGTTTATTATCAATTTATGTAAAAGAACACAAAATTCTTCCCAGGATAAAATAATATTAAATGAAATGCCACCTAGAGTTTCAATTTTTTTTACATTTCATTATATCCCCTAGTCTAAATTGATTATCTACATAATATTATATTGGTAGATTTTGTGTCATCTAATCAACCCCCTAGCGAAGGTAATTAAATAGATTTTAATTGTAAATTAGTTAATTAATATACGTTACGGATATTAATTGGAAAAGCATACATTTGCGTCGCAGACTACAATTTGAGTGGGAGAATTTTAGCTCTTATTTAGTAGGCTTAGAGGGTAGATTGGCGTGAGCGTTTATAAGCACTTGTGAACGGCCACTCTAAGATTCGTGTTCATTAGTCAGTGCTCATTTAGAGAGCAACCCATGACCTACATACAGGGGTGGAGT
>CAJQZN010038845.1:0-55028 GCA_907164685.1 Colias eurytheme | reverse complement strand
ATGGATGTTTGTTACTCTTTCACGTAAAAGCTACTGAACCGATTACAATGAAATTTAGCACACATATAGAGGGTAACTTGGATGAACACATAGGATAGTTTTTACAAGTAATTATTGAATTTAATATGATTTTTGAATTTAAAACTAAGGAGCTGATATTCACGCTGTTGTCAAATCTTTTTTATTTCTTACTTTTCCGTTTTTGAAGTCGGTTGTTTTTAACGCAGTTATTTTTATTAGTGAATATTAAACTTTCCGTGCGATTAGACCTTTTTATGAAAATTAAGCTCTCCGTGTGATTAGAGCTTCTTGTGAAAATTAAGCTCTCCGTGCGATTAGAGATTTTTGTGAAAATTAAGCTCTCCGTGCGATTAGAGATTTTTGTGAAAATTAAGCTCTCCGTGCGATTAGAGCTTTTTGTGAAAATTAAGCTTTCCGTTCGATTAGAGCTTTTAATGAAAATTAAGCTCTCCGTGCGATTATAGCTTTTTTAAAAATTAAGCTCTCCGTGCGATTAGAGCTTTTTGTGAAAATTAAGCTCTCCATGCGATTAGAGCTTTTTGTGAAAATTAAGCTCTCCGTGCGATTAGAGCTTTTTGTGAAAATTAATATCTCCATGCTATTAGAGCTATTTGTGAAAATTAAGCTCTCCGTGCGATTAGAGCTTTTTGTGAAAATTAAACTCTCCGTGCGATTAGAGCTTTTTGTGAAAATTAAGCTCTCCGTGCGATTAGAGCTTTTTTGTGAAAATTTAGCTTTCCGTGCGAATAGAGCTTATTGTGAAAATTAAGCTCTCCCTGCGATTAGAGCTTTTTGTGAAAATTAAGCTCTCCTTGCGATTAGAGCTTTTTGTGAAAATTAAGCTCTCCGTGCGATTATAGCTTTTTGTGAAAATTAAGCTCTCCATGCGATTAGAGCTTTTTGTGAAAATTAAGCTCTCCGTGCAATTAGAGCTTTTTGTGAAAATTAAGCTTTCCGTGCGATTAGTTTTTTGTGAAAATTAAGCTTTCCATGCGATTAGTTTTTTGTGAAAATTAAGCTCTCCGTGCGATGGGAGCTTTTTGTGAAAATTAAGCTCTCCGTGCGATGAGTTTTTTGTGAAAGTTAAGCTCTCCATGCGATTAGAGCTTTTTGTGAAAATTAAGCTCTCCGTGCGATTAGAGCTTTTTGTGAAAATTAAACTTTCCGTGCGATAAGAGCTTTTTGTGAAAATTAAGCTCTCCGTGCGATTAGAGCTTTTTTGTGAAAATTAAGCTTTCCGTGCGAATAGAGCTTTTTGTGAAAATTAAGCTCTCCATGAGATTAGAGCTTTTTGTGAAAATTAAGCTCTCCGTGCGATTAGAGCTTTTTGTGAAAATTAAGCTTTCCGTGCGATAAGAGCTTTTTGTGAAAATTAAGCTTTCCATGCGAATAGAGCTTTTTATGAAAATTAAGCTCTCCATGGCATTAGAGCTTTTTGTGAAAATTAAGCTGTCCGTGCGATTAGTGCTTTTTGTGCAAATTAAGATTTCCGTGCGATATGAGCTTTTTGTGAAAATTAAGCTCTCCATGCGATTAGAGCTTTTTGTGAAAATTAAGCTCTCCGTGCGATTTATTTATTTATTTATTTATTTATGGAACACACAACAATAAATACACATTACATTATATATAGGATGACATTATCTAATTACATAATTGTATCTTATGTATTTATCAATTATAGGTGTACACAACATTCACATTAATAACACTTATACAATTAAACATAATAGAAAGAAAAACATAATCAATATACTAAACGCTACTGGAAAAACTGTGAATAATTTGATGCTTATACTGTGCGAGGGATCCGAAAAATATATCAAGATCTGGTAAGAGCATTATTTGTTGGTTATAAGTAGCACATATTCTCGATAATGGAGCATGTTTGCCTAGGTTAGTTTTGCAAACTGGAACACAAAAAAGGTGTTTTATCGGTTTTCTGGGAAGGCGATACGGTATCTGAAAAGCGATGTTAGAAATAATGTCCTCGCAGACAACAGCACCGTTTACACATTTATGGAGAAATAGTAAATCGTGTAATTTGCGACGGTCACGTAACGAAATCATTTTAAAAAAATCTAAGCGTTCACCATATGGGCAGCGATGTGATATACCTCGAGAGGTAAAAGCCAAGTGTCTCGTAAAGGAACGTTGAATAGATTCAATACGCTGCGAATGTACGGCATAGTAGGGATTCCATACCACACAAGCAAACTCGAGGTGACTGCGAACCAGAGAATTATATAGAACTATTTTAGTTGATGTCCTAAAATGTGAGTCATGTCTTTTAATAAAGCCCAACATCCGTGCTGCATTTTTGATAATATTGTCTAGGTGAGATGTTAACCTAAGTCCGCTATCTAAAGTGACGCCAAGATCCACAATTTGAGTATTTTCAGTTAGTGCAACATTTTCGATATTATATTCAGAATGCAGTAGTGATTTTTTTCGCGTAAATCTTATGTAAGAACATTTTTTGGAGTTGATGACCATATAGTTAGCTTTACACCAGATTGCTATGTTGTCTAAATCATCCTGAATAGCATTTACGTCTGATAAATTTTCGATCGATTTATAGATTTTTAAGTCGTCAGCAAAGAGAGCATAGTGGCAATGTTTGATGCAGTCAGAAATATCATTAATATAAGTAAGAAATAGCAGTGGACCCAAGTGGGACCCCTGTGGGACTCCAGATGTTGCAGTAAACATACTCGACTTAAAACCCCTCACAACCACTTCCTGCGATCTATTATAAAGGTAAGATGCGAACCATTTCAAAATGGAACCTGATACACCGTAATTTTTTAATTTTATGAGCAGTGTTTCATGATCAACCTTATCAAAAGCGCTGCTGAAGTCCGTGTAGATCGCGTCAACTTGGCCTCCGTTATCCAGTACATTCGTTATGTCAGACAAGAATTTCACAAGATTTGTTTGGATAGAATGACCTTTACGAAAACCATGTTGATGTGGTGATATAAATTTATCCAAGTAACGAGTAACTATAGGACAAACAAGAGATTCAAAAACCTTTGATAAGGTTGATAAAATAGTGATAGGTCTATAATTACTAACAATGGTTTGATCACCCTTTTTATATACTGGCACAATCTTGGAAAACTTCCAACGCTCGGGGAATATACCTTGTTCGAGAGACTCATTGAAAATATTAGCTAGAGGAGAAGCTATCGTGACGGCTACACGCTTAAGAAAAATGGGTGGGATAAGATCCGGACCAGCACCTTTGTTAACATCGAGTTGTTTTAACTTTGCAAGAACCTCTTTTTTGGTAACATTGAATTTGGAACAAGAATCATTATAGCAAGTCATTTTACTCGAACAAATTGGAAGCGCTTTTATTATTGGATTAGAATATATGGATGAAAAATGAGAGGCAAAGAGGTTCGCAATGTCAGGACCGCTTTCTGCGGTAAGATTGTTGAGACACATAACAGACGGTATTGATGATAGACAATTATTTCGCTTACTATTAACATATTTCCAAAATGCTTTACTATCCCTTTTGATGGCTTCTTCAATTTTTTGTTTGTAGTGCGATTAGAGTTTTTTGTGAAAATTAAGCTCTCCGTGTGTCCATACTAATATTACAAATGCGAAAGTAACTCTGTCTGTCAGCTGTCTGTTCCTCAATCACGCCTGAACTACTGAACCAATTTGCATGAAATTTGGTATAGATATATTTTGATACTCGAGAAAGGACATAGGATAGGTTTTATCCTGGAAATCCTACGGGAACGGGTTTTTCTCTGAAAACGCGGGCGGAAAGCTAGTGTTGCTATATAATGTTTATTAATTGCAATGGCTTTCAATTATTATATGGGTCTTTAAAGGTATTTAGCGAATATTAAGGAAACAACTTTGTCCTTTCCTACTTTATTTTGTAAAAGTAGAAACTTAAATGTCATCTAAGTCGTGAGCACGTTCCTGATAAAAATGTTGTAAATAAGCAATGAAATTAACCAACTAAGGTCCAATTAGCAATAAGAATTCTTGTAGTAACAGAACTTTGATTGTGTGAAGGATAATTAACAATAAAACAATAGCACACATGTAACTTACGCAGACGTGTTGAAGTAGGTCTCATTATATCGTATGGGGTAGTGACGCTTGTTTACATAATGATTTAAAGCTAATATTATTTGTCTTTTTTAATTAAACTCTTTGGTTCGTATAAATTTGGAAGTTTTTTATTCATTTGGTCGTTTAATTAAGCGAATATTGTTGAAAAGTTTCGATGGAGAAGTGAAAATTATGTTAAATGTTTTTGCAATAGGTAATTATTTTCAAGCATACAAGTACAGAATACATTTTGTATGTAATAATACGAATACATATTGAATGAAACAAGCTGTAAATTAAATTAAATTTTTTTAGTAAGTTAGGAATTCAGAATAATAGGAGCCAAAAACAACATTTTTTTTTTGTTCATCTGTTTGTACATCTATAACATTTCTACCAGTACCACCGGACATTCTGGACCGAGGGACTAGCACCGACCAAACCGTTCGGGAAGGGTCGCCAGTCAGCCTTACTTGCGCTGCCACCGGCTCCCCTGATCCGCAGATCACGTGGCGAAGGGAGCACACGAAACCGATCCCTTTGTCCAACGGGTCACAAGGTAATGTGGGCGATAATCGTTTGACGAATTTGACGGTAGATTTTAGAATTGAGTTCTTTTACGAGTGATTGTTAGTCGCTGATGAATTTAGCTTTGTTTTTGGTACAATACATGTTCTTTGTAGGCTGTAATGGTTTTTATGAAAAAAACAAGGTTAGAATTATAATAAAAACCTACTGTTAATGATTAAGGATTAAAAGTTTGTTATGCCAAATTAATACAATTCGTCACAAATTTTAATCATTGATTTAATTTTATTAATTACATTATTATTTCTATTTTAATATATTTTAGGTATAAATGGATGTACCTTATGCCTAAAAAATGCACATATCAATGCCATACCGTCAAGTTTTCTGTTACCTAATAGAATAATTGTAAAATGTAACGTAAGTTTGAAGGCTGTATTGTGATTGCAGTGACGTCACTGGAGGGTCCCGTATTAAATATTACTAGAGTCACGAGGCAGCACGCGGGGCCGTATTTGTGCATCGCCTCGAATGGAGTCCCGCCTACCGTGAGCAAGAGGATTATGCTCATCGTTGAATGTAAGGAACATTTTATGGTAGTAAAGTATAAAGAGAATTGAATAAACGTTATAATTCGTGTAAACCTGTAACGGAAATTTCAATTCCTTTGTACTAAGTAGTACTAAAGAGGTACATATTATGTTTTGTCTATTGAGTTAGGGGTCATGAATGTAATAGCGGTAGAGTTACTGTAACTTGTAGGTATTAAAGAATCTGGCATATAATAGTATTTTTTTACCTAGTATTTTTGCTTACTTTTTACTGTTTAGTTAATAGTAGTAGGTACAAGAAGCTTATTGTCCATTGATACAATCTGGGTCAATAAATGTAGCAATGGTATTCAGCACATAAAACGTCAAATGAGCAAATTTTGTAGGTTTTATTATATTTATTAATACTTACTTTATTAGTTCTAGTCTCAGTAATAATAAATTCATTCGATTGTTTAGTTCCACCGGTGATAACGATAAAGAATCAGCTGGTTGGCGCAGCGCTGGGTACAGACTTAGTGCTGGAGTGTGAGACGGAGGCCTATCCCAAGCCAGTCAGCTACTGGAGCCGGGAGGATGGTGAAATTGTTCCTATAGGTAAGATAGCACTTAAAATATAATTCTTTGAATTGGGTGGTGGTCCTACAAATATTTGCTTGTAGCGACACCTCGCTCTGAATCGCGCAAGCGAAATGTTTTCGCTACAGAGCATTTATAGAACTTTCCGACATCATCCATTGGGGCTTTAACGGCCGGTCTGTCGAGTGGACTGGTCGAGGATCCTCCCTTTTTCAATGAAGTAATTCCACCTTCTTTCCTCCACATGCTATTGAAATATTTGTAATTTCAATTGCAACTATTGTGTTGACCTGTTATGTATGAAAATATTATTATAGGTAGACATCTTATATTATAACGTATTTACAGCAATTTATCTAAACAACCATTCATGTAATAATGATCGCCATAGGGGCTTAAAGTAAACAAGAGTAGATTCAAATTATTTTTGTATTAATTTTCATTACAATTATTATTCAGCAATTAATTTTTTTGTTTATTAGACGATACTAAATAATAGTCTTACTTTTGCAATTATATAATTATCACGAAAAATATGGACTCGGCGTTCATAGGTGCCGTATATTGTCCTTGTTCGAAAGCATTTCTGTTTTCCATAAAATTTTATTCTTCTACGCATATCATAGTGAAATAGTTATACCATTCAAAGGTACCCCTAGTATTAATCCAACATAATACTGAAATGCATATCAAGATAATGCATGCGACGGGATGCGGGCACACACTGAAACTGGGTCGCTTTACTTTTAATTTTTGGTTATATGACGTCATAATGTATTGAAGTTATGTATTATCCTTTGGAAAAATTCCTTTCCCGTACGGATGGGTGGGATTTTAACGATTAGTTCGTGGATAGTTGTGTAAAAATTCAATTTTTCGGGACTTTACAGCAAGCGTGGTCACGCGGAGACTCATTTTCACTACAATTTATTTACCTAAAAAGTCTTTAATTTTTAAATATATAATATCTACATACAAGGTATAATTAAACACAGAAAAATATTAAAAATAGATTTCAATATTTGTGAAGACAGTAAAACAACAACAAATCCAGTTCAATCAAATCAAATTAATTTAGTAAATATAAACTATTTAACAGCCCTTACGTGTTGTTATTGCATTTAATTGTATTGTATTGTATTTAATTATATGCGACTATTAGATTAAACAGGATCGTAATAGAAATGTAATGGTTCTACATAACTGACCAATTGATGTAGTCAGTTGATAACAATTAATGCTTGTCTGTTAACTGAATTGTATGGAAATTGATAAACTTATTGTTAATAATTTAAGTACTTATTTGAAATGAAGGTAAAATATTGTTAGATCGAAAATCGAGATAGTAGCATAGTAGTGGTTAGTAAAATGAAACAGTCTTGAAATTTAAAAATTATTTATTTTTCCATTTTTAATCACATTCTGTTTCTGATTTCTTATAATATAAAAATGAGGGAAATAAATTCAATCTGAAAATAAATCATGGGCTGAAGTTCTATGTCGTTTTAATTATGAAAGTATATAGGTAGGTAACTGGTTGAAAAACGCAGTTCGAGGACAATATAATTATATTTTTTAATTGCTTGATTTATAAAAAAATAATAGAATAATTTACCCAGTACTTTATAATAATAAGGTTTCCTATTGTAGGTGGAAGCTTAGAGCCACAAAGAATAGCTGGTACCTACCGTTCAGTACTTAGACTGCCTTTAAGAAGAATAAAGAATTCCGACTATGGCGCCTATAGGTGTGTTTCCAAAAACGCACTGGGCGACACTGAAGGCACCATCAAACTATATCGTATGTATAAGTATATAAACTATAATTTGTATGTGTTTATGTCGACGTACAATTGCGTAAAGACCGTAAGGTTAGGTGTAATAAAATTAATTATTAATAAAAAATGATAAATAAAGCATGACATTATATTGTATTCTAGCTCGGGAGATAGCAATCTGTTGAAAAGGCATAATTTAATCTATCGGTTTTTACAGTTTTACGGTGACATTTATAAGTAGGTCATTTATATGATATTTTTTCTTTTTAACTAGATATTAAGTAAAATCTGTTCGTGTAGGTGTATGATAGTTCAAATTAACTTACACATCCACTAAGCTCGCTCCTGCACTTTAAAGTTCATAGATTTATAAATAGTTGTTATTGCATACATTTTAAAAATAACTCACCTGTATAAGCCTGTATATTTTTCTTACTATCTTTCAATGTCATCTATTTTTATATTTTTAAATCAGATAAAAATGCGTACACCTTGAATTTCAACGTAGTTTTGAATAAGCTTACCTATATACGTATAGCTTTAATGTTTCGAAAGCAAATGCATAGTAAAATATCCTGCATTCTCGTATTTCTAAATTCCTCATTTCTTCGTTCAAAATTCATCAAAGTCACTATTATCTTAAATATTTTTTATAATAAACATAGAAATGCGAGTTCCAACGCAAGCCAACAAAGCTTTTCCTAACAAGCAAGCTGTGCTAATCTTTTTATATTAAGACGCTAAAGATATTATTTTACTTCACAGCGATGCCTCCCGCCGCGTTGGAAAATAAAAATGGTAAGTTAGTTTTCCTTTTTACGAGATTTTATTTACCTTATATCTGTGGGTAATCAAATCTTATAGAAACTTGACCTTCCCAGTACTTAATGCGATTTTGTCGTTAATTTTGTGCTAGGTTAATATTTAAGTGTTACATATTATAGAGATTACTTTGTATTTAGAGTAACTCCATTTTTTTCCTCTCCTTATTATAGTCCTGATTGGTCCTGATTCATGTAAACAAAATTCAAAATTACTGTTATGTAAGCATCTAAACGGGTCCATTCGTTTTATTGAATGAATAATATAAATTCTTAATTTTACTAACCTACAAAATAGATTGATGTATTTTCTTTTTTAAACAAAGTACAAGTTACATCTATACGAGTACCTATAGTACCTACTCGTATAGATGAAACTTGTACGAACGACATTATATTTTTCAATAAAAAATTATAGAATTAAAAACATAAGTACCTACTTTCGTAGAGTTTTCTGAGTTTCTATTGATGAAACTTAAACAAAAACAAATCAAGTAGTCTTGGATTCTGTCACGATTTTGCCTCCTTTACCTCTATCAAATTGAGATTGTTGTCATTTGGCAGTCCTAAGATCACATGAAAGGATTTTTTCATGGACAAATTTTCCTTTAGATTTCCAATATTCTAATATCGAAATATATACTTATTCAAAGCTATTGACGTATAAATATTTATTATATTATAGAAACTGTATAAAAGTACTGTGTACTAAGTACGTCTTTAAAAGAAGGTTCTAGATCGAAAATTGTGTATAAATTTCCTTTCGCTTCACCTTTATTTTATAATAATCTTGTATTTTTTTTCTCTTTCAAGTTATTCAAAGGCTTAATATAATGATGGACAAGTCATCGGAAAGTACGCCGTTTGGAACTCAAGGTATATTATATTTTCATTAAAATAAAAGTGTAGTAGTAATTAGCGCTATTACATTTTTGCTAATTAACAACGGGCGCTAAAAATTATTACAAGCTATTTAACAAGAGACCTTAGCATTTTTTCGGACATTCCACTTACCTTCGGGCTTAAAATTTATAAGGTAAAAAATGTATTGAAAAGCTTTTATAAGGAATATTAATTAGGATGTTTTTCAGATTTCAGGTTACAAGGTAACGGAGCAGTCTCATTGAAACAATCTTGGCTCGGTTTTTTGATATTTGCGTATTTATTTTTTTAATCTTGTGGTTGTTGTTGTTTTTAATGAACACATGTATTTGATTTTACAAGGATTGAGTACAAATATGAAATAATTATACCTACAGTATGTTTTGTGTTATAAAATTGAAGGCGAAATTGTATATTTTGGTTAATAATTTGGATTATATAATGCGTGTTCTGTTTAGTTAACAAGTAATATTTCAACTGTTTTGAACAACTTCAGTCGTTTTCAAATAAGATGTTTAAATAAGTATCTCTAAGTATATGTTTATTTTTTATGTATTTGAAATATTATCAAAAGATCAAGAGGAATTTACCTATAATATGATTTACCAACTTCTTAGTCGCTGTCGTACTTTATAAAAACTGGTATTGAGGCCAATTTATATTGGCATTATTAAAATATCTTGATCCACTAAAATTTAATTGTATTATCTAAAGAAAGTATTTCACAAAATGTGTTTATTCTACTTATCACATCTACATACGAAAGGTGAGCTTCTAATAAAAGCTATATTTCCAATTAATTTAAGCGGAAATATAAATGCTTAAAAGCCTGCAACGAGTATGTTTCATCAATATTGACTTATTATCTTCAATTCATTAGAAGATTGTGTATTGAATAATGTACAAACGCTTATATATAATCTTAGAAACAACTATTTATTAGTGTTAAATGCATTTATTTTATGTATAAATTATATACTGTGAACTTTGTAGACTGGCAAGGCGCAATTGATAAAATAATAACATATCTTCTTGTATAAGTTTAGTTATAACGTTATTGACTTACACTTTAGGAAATTATATTATGAGAAATATAAAGAAAGTATTAATAGAGACTGAAAAGAAACGTGTATGTATGATAAATGTAGGAAATTAGCGCTTGAAATAAGATACTAAATTGTAATAGGATTTATCGACTGTACATAACAAGATATAATATAGTATAGGTATTCTATACAGCTATTGTTTTATGATATTATACAGGGTGTCCCACTGTTGGTATACTAAGCTCAAAGGGGGTTATAGTTTTGCATACGCTGAGTTCGTAAAAAATACTTATAAAATTCCAGACGCATTTTTTTTCTAATAGATGAATTCTTAAATCTCTATGTGTACACCCATAACGAGCAACCCGCCCAACTTTGCCACCAGCACGTGAGCTATCGTTTAAGGTTATGTTTTTATAGACAAAATGCTCATATTAGCGAAGCGGTATATGCCGGCTGCGCGAAGCTAGAGAAGAAAACATGGATTTTCACGAAAAATTTAGCAAAAAATTTTTGACGTAATTTTGTTGTTTAAGTATTTTTTTCGTGATAAGTGTATGCAAAACTACAAGTTACTTCGCGCTTAGTATACCTACCAATAGTGGGACACCTGTATAAGCGTCAAATGATTGCTTTTCACGTTTGTTAATGTTTGGAACAGCTTTAAATATTATTTTGATACAATTTGTTGTTATATGTTAAAGTATAGATTATTCTTTTGTTTTTCTTAGCATAATTTAGACCTAGTTAAACTTGTATATATTGAGAGATCTTTGTTCGATCCAAATATTTATTTCATTGTACTGAAAGGTAGTATTTTAGAAAACCTGTCAATTGATTTGTATGCGGACCATTGTGGCTATCGAAAAATAAAGAATTTGCAGCAACAATAGATGTCTATTATTTTATTAACCTTCCTATCCATTTTTTTTTTAATTTGCCTCACAGATTTAAAAATGTCAAACACATGGTTGTTGGCAAAATATCACACGTATGCTTTACATGAGATAAGTATCTAAAAACCACGAATACAAGACTTGGGTTCTTGAAATTGAGTCAAACTGAGTAACGTTGAATATCTCTACATTTTATCCAAACTAAATATCTACATAAGAAATCATTACCAGTTGTTTCTTTAGTACCTAAAAAACAAAAAAAATATAAGTCAATATTTTAATATACTATTTGCTAATTTCAAGTCCAGTGTACATTGAAACAAGCTCAAAAACTTCTTTTTTCAACTAGAGTCTTTTAGTAGCGCTTTTCAATTATTGTCATAACATAACACATGGAAACTGCCTTACCTTTAGAGAGCAGAGTCATATTAGTTAGTCATATTATTTTATGTTTTCATCATCGATTTTCTGTTCTATCATTCCTAGGCTTCTTTTATTAGTCTGTAAAAGGTATCGAATCCAGAACTTCTCGGTTATATGTTCACTACTTTATAAAGGAGACGTACATTGGATAAACCGTATTATTTAAACATTTCATAAATTTTACAAATTAAATACATTTTATGATGGAATTCTATTTGCGAATGTTAAATTGAACAACTCCACTGTTCAAATAATATTTGCATAAACAACTACATTAATATAATAAAATTAATATCGATTCGCTACCTCATTAGATAAGTGGTTAAATTGTGTTTTGTAATTGTACAATCCTCAATGTTCGTTCACGAGAGCAAGCAACTATGTAAGGTTTGACATTATTGTTTGAAGTGGTTTCACGTATCAAAGTGATGTGACAATTGCTATAAATTATTCATTTTAAATGTAACTTGTCATTCAAATGATTTGTGTATTCAAATAGAAAATTTCTCTTTGTATTTCGATGCCTCTTTTATCATTATTTGATTATATAATTATATAATTAACTGAGTAATTTTCACTTGAATTTACTTTTCGTTCATTACCAAGTACTCTTTTGGTCGTCGATATATTTTGTACTTTTTAACTTCATTAAATGCCTTTCAACGTGACGGTGTAGTTATAAAATAATGGGATTAATAAATTAACGTTATATTTCAGCAGATTGAAAGAATGAAAAGATTTACCTTTTGTAATGTGTGGCGACAGTGGATTTGTTTGTGAAATTATATTTGTTTGTTTTCTTAGTTATTAATTCATAAAAGGTACAATACAAAGAAAGCATATTAAGCCGAATATAAAAGTTCTCATTTAATCAATCATATAAAAGTAGCTATGTATGTTGGACGTAGGTACACCCACGCTTCAAAATGTTATTGTACCTTCGTAGTGGAAATTTTTTGGTATTTACTGAAATTTTAGCAGAAAAAGTCACTCTCTGTTCCAGTTCCAATTTATTTACCTACATATTTTAATGGAAATTATTAAACATACTTATTTGTATAAAAAATTTGAGCTCAGTAACTCCATTCCGTAAATGTTTACAAACATTATACAAACAAAAGGGATTTGCTCTACATTTGTAGTACATGAACTTTTTACATGAACTTTTATAATATTTGAGATTTTCTTTATTTATTATAAAGTTTATTACTTGATCTGTATCAAAAATTGTTTATTACGTTTTAAGGTATAGCTATAAATAGTTAAATTGATAGACAGTGAAACATTCCCTTGGGCTCACATCATATACGGAACTGAGACTATCCTTCAAGGGCGATTTTGTAATAAGTATTAAAGGGCTAACCTAAAAGTGGCTAACATTCTTTGTTGTGTCATCCTCAAGTCATCCTTTGTAAATGTATGTTTTGTTTTTGTTTCTTATCCTTTCATCAGTTGTCACTCGCAAAGTCGTTTATAATATTAGGGTATTTCATATTTGAACTGAACACATAGAAGGAAGCACCTTCAATTTAATATCACTTAATGTTTTTGAATGCACTCAAACAGAGTGTGTGTTTCATCGGCAGTAGCTACTCTAGGTACGCTCAGTTAGACTTCTTGAAACAATAAAACCAAAGGTAATAATATGTTAATACGTTTTAATTAATTTTTTACCCGTCTGTGACAGAAGGCAGGTATGTGTGTGGGGCACGCTTGACTAGAGCCTAAACGGCTTGTTGTATTTTTAATTTTTATGCGAGTGTCAATAAATTCGTCTTAGTAGTGAGAGTGACACGGTTTTTTATTTTGATATATATATTTTGTCGTACTTACATTTCTTGGTTTAACAAAAACAATCGACATAATCATGAGAATGTTCAATGAATTTAAAAATAAATTAGTTACCATGTCGCATCCTCTCCAGTACATTTAAATTACAGGTAAAGTTGAACGTTGCGTGGGCAGAGCAAACATACGGTTTACCAAACCGTACTTGTCAATTGTGATTTAAAATTTCCGGTAAATTGGTTAAACAACGAGTTTGGTAAATGTTAATTACACAATTAAATACCCAAAGCTGTATTCAAATATGCATTGTACTCGTAATGAACATAGATTTATATATTTCTATGTAAAGGCCTACTTGTTGATTGTGGAACCATATTTTGCGTAAGGCAATCGTTCTGGGTATCTAAAAGTAATTGTAAGGAAAAGGGCTAAGGATTCGTAGAATTCTTTCTTTATACCTGTTTTTATTGTACACAACAAGATGGAGTGGAAAGATTTTGGAAAATCTCGTTCTATTGATAGTATGTATTCTAATTTAGTAGTAAAGAAAATGATTTCCTTTATCTCTAGGTACACTATAATATGTTATTGGACGTTCATAAAGCAATTTCTTGTACGTTCTCAATATTTTCAGATAGTAGCATGAATTGAATTAAAACACAGTAAAATGAAAATGAAATGAATTGAAGCGGTGTCTACGTTAATTCGAGAACATTCGAGTACCAAGTGGTAATTGCTAAAAATGCGTATTGAGATCGACACCCTTATTCACAAATGTTTTCCCGAAAGGTTATTTTGGGATTCAATTTGTACAATAATTGTCGTTAACTAATTCCGATCGAAATTTATACAATTAGAAGCCAGTTCATGTATCTCAATATAAATATCGATCGTTTGTATACTAATACTATAAAGCTGAAGAGTTTGTTTGTTTGAACGCGCTAATCTCAGGAACTATTGGACCAATTCAATTTTTTTTCATACTTTTAGTATAGGGTAGAGTGTAGACAATAATATATACGTTACGCGGGCAAAACCGGGGCGGACAGCCAGTAAATATAATTGGCATCAGAAAGCTTTCGTTTACAAACAAGTTTCGTAAATTTTGAGGTTTAATTTCTCAAAGTCTAATAACAAATTCTATTACTGTAAACATTTCAATTAGCAACAGTTCGAACCTGTTTCTAGGAATACTCTTCGCTGTAAAAATAATTTATAAGCTAGCGGTTAAATTGTTGAATGTTGATGTAATCAAATACGATATTTTGTAAAATTATAACGTTGGTTTAGTTGTAAAGGCTGGTTTAGTTGAAATTTCATTGCAAAATATTTTATAGGTAGGTACTTAGATTTAATATATATTTATAGGAAAGTACATGTAGTAGAGAACCTAATAAGATAATCATGTCTTCGCATTTGATAATAGTATATCGTAGACATATGTGTACACTTTGTCAATGTATTTCAATAAAACGAAGCAAAGAAAGGTCGATAATACCGCACCAAAGTCACTGAAAATGTACTGAAACTATGCAACGGTGACCGCAAAAGTTTTAAAAGTATAGAGAAACTGTTGTTTTCTTGTATTGGCCAATGTTCTCTTCGTATTTAGTTTTCAGTTAGCTTTGTACAATGTTTAATATTCTTAAAGTGTTTTGTAAAGCTCTTATATAATATTATACGCTTTTAATTATGTTTCGTCTACGAATGTTAAGTTTGCCGTCTCTTGTCGGGGACACATGAAGGTTATCACCCCATTAGAGATTATAATGTATACTGAAATTTTATTTTATATACTTAAAATTACAATAAAACAAGTTTTTTATGTTTCATCTAAACTATGATTTATTATTTGTTATTATGTCGGCCGTAGAATCAATTCTAACTCATTAGTAGTCGTAGAATATTTTCATTTTCATTTTTTTATTTTCAAATTTTATTTTAATTTTATTATAATTTCATTCTATATCATTTTATAATCCATGACATGGAATTTGGAGAAAATATTTATTTTTGTATGTTTAAAATGGTTTATTGGTATAACACTTTCCAAAATATTGGAATATTAAATCCGGATTCCGATATAAAGTATTAACTTTGATTTTCACTAAAACATACGCTTCATAAATCAATGTATTTTAATACATAACGTGAATGCGCATAATAATAAGTATATAATTGAAAGTTTGCGTTATAGATGGTAGAGTTAATAACGAACTAAATAAAGCATAAATATATACAGAAAAACATGTTATACAATAGGAATAAAAGACTTAAAAATAACACGTTAATATTAGAATAAAATACATCAGTATATTCGACATGTAGAGGTAACATCTCAGTGTCCACTTGACCAGACTCGTTTTAAACTGATTGAAACGTCTAGATAAATAATATTATTAATATTACGTCATCTATATATATACAACTCAAAGGTGACTGATATAGTGATCTATCAACGCACAGCCCAAACCACTGGACGTATCGGGCTGAAATTTGGCATGCAGGTTAGGACGTAGGCATCCGCTAAGAAAGGATTTCCCGAAATTCTTGCGGGAACGGGGAAAAACAGGGATGCACGTACAAAGTCGTGGGCGGAAGCTAGTAAACTATAAATACACAACTTTAACAGTTTTTAAAATAAATTTATTTTTAATGACTTTACAGAGCGCGTGATCAAGTACATCATTTCTTAAAATCTTACGTAAAATTCATGAAACAATATTTAATGTGAATGTAAAATTGACTTGCAAAACATTAATTTGATCAGCAGAACCGTAAGATGAACTACGTCTACTAAACTATGACGTCATTTCTGCTACCTCGTCGTGTTTGTTGTATATATTCATACGTGTTTAAATCTAATACCTACTGTAGTATGTATAAAGAAAACAATTTTCCAAAGTTACATGTGGCACATTGCCCGGTATGCAGGCGGCATACCACACAAGGCCCTGATGGTTTATGCATTTATACAAGGAATCGCTGTGACTCATTATTTATAGGCTAAGACGTTAGGAAAAATGTAAAATTATACGTATATTATTTTAGATTTTTCGTAGATATGTTAAGTTATGTGTTTATAGTTATGGTTATAGGGAGAGATATATTTGCTCAGTTAATAGTAGGTAACATACTTTACATAAAGTATTTGGGTAAAGTTATGATAAAGGGATAATGTTATCTATGATTTACAGCTTTTGAAAAGCTTCTTAGTTGGTGTAAACTAATATATAAGGAAACCCTTACAAAAAAAATAACGAGTAAAGTATATATATAGCGTACTAGCGGTCCGCCCCGGCTTCGCCCGTGGTACATATTTACGTTTTCTCTACATAAGAACCATCCTCGTACTTCAAGGAATATAATAAAACAGAATTATCGAAATCGGTTCAGCCGTTCTCAAGTTATGCGCTTACCAACACATTTTGGGATTCATTTTTATATTATAGATAATTTATATTATAGTTATTTGAGAGAATCATGTGTTCCAATTAATTAAACATAATATCTAAAAGCTAAATATTTTTTAAAACACGCTTTTAAAATCATAGTGAGTTAAATGAAAGCATAGAATATTGAATAAATTAAATAAATTAAACCTGAAATTGTATATTCCCAGTAATATTAATAGTAACGAAATTACGAGTATTACAATTTTAAATATATATGAACTGCGGTTCAACATAGTGATTTTGTTTACAAAAGAGCGTGTGTGAGCACACGTGTCAGAAGTGAAACTTCTTTGGCAAGATTCAAAGATAGCAAAATCCTCGCCTTACTCCATGACGTGACGGTATTGTCATGTCGCGACCTTGAAATTTTTACTCTCAACGCGCCTAAAGAAGTTTCACTTCAAAAATATATTAACTAGCATGAGGTTGTTTGATGAGAATGTGATTTTCATGTACCATAACCCCCGAGGTACTATCATTCAATTAGTTTTGTCAAGTTCGAAACTTTAAGATCTGATCCCACTGGGGAGTATAATTTCAAACATATATTTACTATCATTTTAATATGTTCACGTGTGAATTGCATGTTAATCCGGTTCTAGGTAAGGAATAGATTAAATTATCGAAAATGTCGAAATATAATTACGTAAAAGAAAACCAATTTATATTTTCCAATAAAATATTTTATATTAATAACAAGGACCTCATAATACAAATAAATTTTATCAAAATTATTTATATTCTTTAACTAAGTAAGTGAGTAGGTACACACATGCAGTAAGAATTGTATTACCACAGACTGATAATAATATACTACGTATTACCTATTAAATACATAGTACAAAGTTTGTCTCCAGTATAAAGATAGTCACTAGAGGAATGGGCGCGATGGAAGCCATATTTACTCATTAAATGTTTCTCGCAATCAAAGCTCATAAAGCAGGCAAAAATCGTGGAGAACATAATAAAAGTAAGCTCCAGTTAATTCGTATGGATAACATTGGGATTATTAACCGACCCTGGATTATCAACTTGAAATTGCGAGACCGAACATTATAATGTCGAAAGCAATGAAAAGTTCATTTTAACCCTCCTGTGTTTCAGTTACCATAAAAACTTGGGATTTCACGTTATATATGAGGATAAAGGTTACATGTTGCACCATTAAATTGCCGGTGTTTATTTCAAATGAGCTGGGGTGCAATACTTAAGCGCTAATAAACCGAATATATCGAGGGTTGTTTGCTTCGGATTTGGATAATGTTGTTATTCACTAACGCTCTCGTTTTTTATGATCGTTTATGCTTTTTATGATTAATAATAAGCAGCTTTATTCATACATATTATATCTACTTATATTCCATACATATTATACTTGAAGATTTTTATATTACACATATAGATGGGTATTGTTGTAACGTGGGTTGACATAGCATCGTTGATCAAAGGTCACGTATTTTATATAGTGATTCGTAGAGCCATAGCGTATTTTCTTCTTTTTCCATTTAACCAATATATATGTGTAATCAGGTTATTGTATTTTTTTATGGATTTAAGAGTAGAGTCCCTTGTTTTGAAGTCGGTCAGGTTTTTACAAATTAGTTTTATAATATGTATCTACGAAGATATACATAAGCTTATAAATTAACATACTTATGGAAATGCTTAAGCTATAACTATACTCTTAAAAATACATTTTTTTAAATTTCTTGCTTACAAAGTGCCCGTGTTTATTTGCGTCCAAAACAATGAAGGAATGTTTGAAGGAGGAATGGTTATCGCGCGCAACGCTAAAGTCAGACAAAGCCGCGTTTAAGCTACTTCTTTATCAAACTGAAGAAATCTTAAGATCCAAAGGACGCTATAAGTGGTTGTACTAATCACGCGTCAAGTGTATCGCTTAGGGATTGGAAAGCGAACAATAGATGGTAATCAATAAAATCCGGCGATCGGCCCTTTGTGTCCCTAATGTGTGGAAATTAGCTCTTTCCTTCCTGACGAAGACAAATTATACCATACTTGATTAATTAAATACTGCTTTCATCTCTGCTATAATAAAATCGTAAGAACTAGTATATTGAAAGAAATATCCATTTATATAGGGGATTCTATCGGGAATATAATTTTTTGAGTTTATCGCTGGAATATTCAATAGGTACATAGTATTAAGATCTGATTTACAATTTCAATGTTTGTTATATAATATATATCGGTCAGATATCGCAAAGTTGAAAAACATTACATACTTATAGTAGATACCTAGGCGTTTTACACCAGTCTTATTGCATACTCATAATATTTTGTTACTTGTTCCAGTCAATTAAAAACATTGGGTGTAAAACATAGGTCTAACGTATTATAAACCATTTTAATTTACAATAGCAATTGACTGCAAGTATGCGCTACAAATACACCTATTGCGTCAATTCTTCAAAAGCAACTGTAAATTCTGTATCGTAACACAATAACTCATTTTTTATCTTATTGGCGACCACTTAAGGAGCTTATTTGATCTGTCTATAACTGGACGTTAATGTTGTATAGGTAGATACTCCAAGGGCTGAATTCTAGCAGTTATCGTCCCGGGACTCATAAAAAGAGATTGCTTCCACTCCAACGACGTTTTATTGACTTATTAACATCGATATCAGATCGTAACACTTGATTCTTTGATCTTCGTCAAACATTTAGGCTCTACTATTTTGTGTCTATGATTGTCGTTCAAGTTAAAATGATATAATAAATATGAATAGCTTTTTTTGATAATTTATTTTTTGTTATTGATCTATTTTTTATTGATATTCTGCGCTGTATTGTTTAGTCTTAAAATCAGTAAATAAATATTGTAATCTAAAAAACTAATTTGCCTTATAATTATTGTTATAAGGATTGTCGTATAATTTTTGAAATTGATAGGTGGGTGCTCATTGTATTTTTATTTATTACATTAAATCTGATAAATAAATATAGGTATATGAAATAAAGGCTTTCCATTCAATGATAATCAGCAATACCGTCGGTTTATTGTAGTTACCTAGTGTCGTATTATAGCTGAATGATACCGGACTCCCGTCAGAACCCATTTTGAAACATACCACATTGAAATAAAGTTTACATTTCATTGTGAACACGAATAAATGGCACACATGTGAATAGTACACAACTCTATCATTTTAAAGCATTCGTTAAATTTTTCCACCGTTTCATCCCGCTGGAAGTATTCCTATAATGCAATGTAGAAAGCAAAAAAATATTTTTCATACAACACTGATTATAAACTCAATTTTAATTAGTTTATATAACCAGGCTGATTTATTTCATTTTCTTTACATTTTTGCAAAAGGGCCGTTTCTATCGAACATAACATATACATATCTTATATATAAAATTCTCGTGTCACAATGTTAGTCTGCATACTCCTCCGAAACGGGTGGACCGATTCTCATGAAATTTTCTGTGCATATCGGGTAAGTACCACGGGCGAAGCCGGGGCGGACCGCTAGTTATAGTATAAAATAAAGTCGCTTTCTCTGTCTCCGTGTCCCTTTGTATGCTTAAATCTTTAAAACTACACAACAGATTTTGATGCGGTTTTTTTTAATAGAGTGATTCAAGAGGAAGGTTTTTGTATATAATTTATGATTTTTTAGACAAAGCGGGTGAAGCCGCGGGCGGAAGGATAGTTAAAAATAAATGTAATCTCTAGTTGGTACCTAGATATGATTCTGGACGATACGTCGATCGATTTTGAATCTTTAGAAATATATATAAATAGTTTTGATTTTATTTAGTTTCAGTTAGTGTTTCTTCTGTTTACGTAGAAGTTGCATATAATATTCTTAAGAAACTACTGATTACAGTATAGATATTAGGTACGATACAAGACAACTATGTTTTTAGCATGCATAAAGATTGGATGAAAGATTTAAGCTTATTATTTGTTTGTCTTATTATACGGAAAGGAAATAATATGAGGCAAAGTATTCAGTTAGGTGGAGGAAAAGTGTAGTGAAATAACGTCAAAAAATAATTATGAGTGGCACTCCACAAATGTAACTGAGATACGAAAAGAGTACATTCTGCGATACTTAACATGTTGAATATTTTTTAAGGAAGACACAGCTTTTGAAGTAAATAAAAAGTGAACTTTCGTGTCCCATTGAATGTTCGTGGTAGTTTCGTGTTAATGTAGTAAAAAGAGATTTTTTACGAGAGCGTAGGTGCCTGACCGAGCCTTTAAACGGACAGGTTTAATGTAAACTTTGATCACTTATTAAGTGACGATACAATATAATATACTGGGTATCTCGATTTTCCAAGATTTGCAAGTAATTTGGTCTAAAGACCGGTGTCTTGTTATTTAGATTTCTATGGAACGGACCAATAATTTCAGTGTAAGGTGTTTTGACAATAGAATAATTTCATGAGTGTAAGCGTGTTTTTTAACTATATTAAGAACTACTATAAATGGTGATGATGATCAAACCTTGGTCTTGTAACTTTTACAGCATAAGCAGTAAATGCTGAATCAAAGGCGCGTTGAAATTAAATAAATAGTTGTAGAGCTATTTACAAACAGAATTGAATTGTTGTAAAGGTATGCGTTTATTAAAATGTAGAGTTGCTTTCCTTTTACCTTTTAAATTAATAATAATTTAATGGAACGTTAAATAAATAATATGTTAAATGAATGAATATAATTAGATGTCTTATGGGTAGATTTAATCGATTTAAAAATGAAAGGCAGTCTCCTGAAATCGATAAATGTTTAATTGTATTACCTCAGAACTACGACGACGACGTTTAAAAACAAACATATTATTTTTACAAAACACGTCATGCCACTTCATACAATTGGGTATTTATATCATTACAACTCGGTTTATTTGCTTGTATGGCACATTCATACGCAGATTAATTATTATTAATAATAAAAAAGTATTGATCGGTATCCAATTGTTTCCTATAAATTAATCATGTATATTATAATGAAACTTCTTTCAAAATATCGTAAATAACAACCATAAAATTTTAACATTCTTCCCCAGTCTCCCCTACAGAACCCTTCTTTGTGCGTGGTCTAACGCATTTTTACGATTGTATGAATGGCCGCGGAGTAAGGGCGTGTCATTAATACGTAAAATAATTAGAGAATGCTTAGTTAGTACAGACTTTACTGGTGTGGTGACCGCTTTTAATATAATGAGAGAAGGCTTTTACAAAATTCATTGCGGGGGTCGACTCTGATTGGATTTATTTTTATTTAAAAAAGCTATGTGATATGTTCATCAACATTACATGTAATTCTATATTATGGCATTAAAATTGTTGTTTTTTCATTTCATAATAGATGGGGAGCACTATATCGACAGTCAAGGCTTTTTATAAAAAGAGCTCCAAAGATATCAGAATCAGACATATACATAAGACACATGCTAAGGTTATAATCCTCGTTTATATTATGTTTTACAATAAATAATAAAGTTAAAAAAGAACTAAACAGCACACAAGTCATAAAATTATTGTATTGTATTAAATGTCAACGATCCTTGATCAAATGAATCCTTGAAAATGGGTACATACATATATTATGTTGCCGACGTACATTACATGCAAAGATACAGGTGAAATTAATAAAAGCGTGTACGATACGATATTCCAGATTGGAAATGTAATATTTTCTAATTAGATTTATTATTAAATTATTAAAGTAATTTATAATGTTATTGGCCAGTGTAAAGGCGTAAGATGTAATTTGAAACGGTTTAACCGTGGTTAACTGGTTTGCTTTTGTCCCTGTAATTAAAAGCCTGTCAAGTCATTTCGTTACTCAAATTGTTTCAATTTTAATTTCGATATAAATCACGAGGTTATAATGCTATTCTTAAATATTGAAATTGATAGATGAAATGCAATTTAACATTCACTCTTTATATAGTATTTCTTGATTAAACTGTGTCAGGTAAAGAATGAAATAAATATTTAAATATTTTTGATTGATTTTGCCCAAAAGACGCGGGTTCGAATGCCGAATCCCGCCGAATGCTTTATACATATTCTTTAAAAAATTATAACTATATCTTAACCTATGTATATAGTCTGTACCTAGGGTACAAAAGGAATTTTGTCAAAAGTAAATATTTAGTACTAGCGGTCCGCCCCGGCTTCGCCCGTGGTACATATTTACGTTTTCTCTACATAAGAACCATCCTCATACTTCAAGGAATATAATAAAAAAAGAATTATCGAAATCGGTTCAGCCGTTCTCAAGTTATGCGCTTACCAACACATTTTGGGATTCATTTTTATATTATAGACTAGCGGTCCGCCCCGGCTTCGCCCGTGGTACATAATATTTACGTTTTCTCTACATAAGAACCATCCTCGTACTTCAAGAAATATAATAAAAAAAGAATTATCGAAATCGGTTCAGCCGTTCTCGAGTTATGCGCTTACCAACACATTTTGCGATTCATTTTTATATATAAGAAGATAAGATTTAGGTACTATTTACTATACTATACGTAACGTCTTACAGTTCGTTTTTTAATTGTATAATGACATTATACGGTTATATGACCCAATTTGGTTGTTATAGTGACCGAGTAGGCATTTTGGGGGTTATCGAGACCGAATCAAGGGTAAATGCTTGAGCGCACAAACGCCAACAAACGGTGTAATGCAGAAGAATGTTGGAAACAATAGATTGAATTTATATATTGTTTAATTAGTGTTTTCATGTTTTTGGGTCTAGACCCAAAATGACTAGTCATTTATGAGCGAAATATTAAAGTGATATGTATTGATTATATGATTTATACAAGGTGAAAGGTAAGACATTTGAAAAATTTAGACAGGAGCTTCTACTCATGAAACTGAACAACTTTTGTTCTACAACTTTGCTGAATTCGTAGAAAAAAATTTGGACTTTGTATGGAAATCTGTCAGCTGATTAGCGAAGTTTCCTCAAAGTCCAATTTTTTTTACGAATTTAGTTTGTTTCTAAAATAATTAGGTTCTCTAAGTATTAATACGAATTCTAATGAAATAAAATTCATAGGGATAAATATATACAGAACTAATAAAGTAGCTAGAGCCTCCGCTGCTTTCAATTATTGCGACGGACGACGCCCTCGAAGCGTGGAATTTTAATCCAACGATCTCTCTCTCTACAATAATAATAGAATTTATAAATCACCCGCAAAACTAATAATTTCCGATAAACAATTTCAATACATAACTCCAACTTATTGCGATACAATAGGCTAGAATAGTTTTTAATAAATGCTATTGCTTTGTTTGTGTTGAATGCGGTCCCGGTAACAAGCCCTATAATGAGCCGTAACATTCGATCGCTAACTCGGTAATGGCTACGTAAGCTTTCGTGTTACAATGTTACCCCCGTATTTGCGTTACCATATTTCATTTATGCATTTAAATCTTGCTTGATAAATATAATGTCACCTTGGTGAGGAAAGTTTGCTATTTTTACTGTGTGTAGTGTGAATCATAATGTACTAATAATAATTGAAAATAAAAAAGAAGCAGTACCTACATTTTCGATTTGATTGATTGATTTATTCAGGAAAAACATTTTTCAATTCATAAATACTACACAAATTAAAAATAAAGTTTTAAACTAAAATTGCCCATGTTATCTTTAATAAAATTTCTTTTGACGAAGTTGAAGGCTATGGTACTATACTAATTTCGCAAAAAATCTAGCCTATTCATATACCTAGGTCCTACATAAATTAATTGCCATATTTCAGGGTTTACAGCCTAACATGACATCCTGTACCTAGTGTAGAAAGGTCTAAAAGTTAGGTAATATTATTCAGTACGTAACAAGAAATGAGGGGGCTAAAGCAAATCTTACAGATAACTGATTCTGCGAAATTCCAAAAGGAGACGATGCTCCTTCAATACAATGCAAATTCATTTTTCATGCGGTTTCCGAATAAATACTATTTTACTAATCCATACAGTTTAATATTATAAATGCGAAAGTAACTCTGTCTGTCTGTCTGTTACTCAATCACGCTTTAACTACTGAACCAATTTGCACAAAATTTGGTATAGAGATATTTTAATACCCGAGAAAGGACATAGGCTACTTTTTACCCCGGTAAATAGGATAGGCTTTATCCCGGAAATAAATAATAATATAATAAATAAATATTATAGGACATTATTACACAAATCGACCTAGTCCCACAGTAAGCTCAATTAAGGCTTGTGTTGTGGGTACTAGGCGACGATAAATATAATATTTAATAAATACATATATAGATAATAACACCCAGACCCAAGAACAAATAATTGAGTTCATCACACAAATATTTGCCCTGACCGGGGATCGAACCCGGGACCGTCGGCTCAGTAGGCAGTTACTTTACCACTGCGCCAACCGCGTCGTCAAATCCCACGGGAATCCCACGGGAATCCCACGGAAATCCCACGGGAACGGGAACTATGCGGGTTTTTCTTTGACTGCAGCGCGGGCGAAGCTGCGGGTGGAAAGCTAGTACTCTATAGTTGAATAATTTGAGTCACGGAAAATACAATGAAATGATCGCAGACATATTATCTCTCCTCATATATTATAGAAATTCAAGCTAAATACTGCTACGTGAAACCTAACATAATATTAATTTAGGATTGGAGTTTATTTTCTGCGAATCAAAGCTGATTTTTCAATGTCTAACTAAAAGTTATTAGGAGAAAAATATGCTATTAAGAGGATAGACCGATATTTATTCTCAGATTATAATATAATGGCAATAGAAAAAACAATTAAACAACAATATTAGTTTCCGATTTGCACCTGCGTTTTCGGGTAATGGCTACCAATATAAATTTTCATTTCCTATGCCAATTGCCAGCCCTTTAAACTTTGTTTTAGAGACAATAATCGCATAAATCCTTTTTTATTATTCCCTTTATCTTTACATCAAACTAGCTTTCTAGTCTAATACCTAATATATACCTAACTAGCTTCCGCCCACGACTTTGTACGTGCATCCCCGTTTTTCCCCGTTCCCGCAAGAATTTCGGGAAATCCTTTCTTAGCGGATGCCTACGTCCTAACATCTACCTGCATGCCAAATTTCAGCCCGATACGTCCAGTGGTTTGGGCTGTGCGTTGATAGATCACTATATCAGTCACCTTTGAGTTTTATATATATAGATATATTTAAACCTTCCTAGAGTCTATCTATTAAACAAAAACCGCATCAAGATCCGTTGCGTAGCTTTAAAGATTAAGCACACAGACAGCGACGGCCATTCTGTTTCATAATGTGTAGTGATTCATCCAATCATGCGGTTCAATAAAAAGTAATTTATACTATTAACGCAAATAAAAAGACCTCAAAGCTACTGTATAAGTAGATACCGAGAAAATGTTTCACGCAGCAAAATGATACAGTTATGAAAATACTGTGCCATCTAAATTGTGAAGCCAATTAGCTCTTTGAAAAATGCATCAACTGACGGTCGTGCGTTTAATAACAACGATCAGGCTGCAGGCAATACGTTGATATGTTTGGTTTAGCCTCTTGAAAAGTTATGTTCCCTTTGTTAGTCACATCAAAGAGCTGTCTAATCACTGCAGGGTTTATCATGTTTGTAGGGATCAAATGTTTGTTTATTAACTGATTTGCTAGGACTATTGGAAAAGTACCTACGCTATGTATTAATACAGAGGTTAACTATCGATGTGGTAAATGTGATGCAAATGTGTTTATGATTTTTGTGTTGAGAAATATAGTAGACTAAAGTTTTGTTTTTATTCGATGATTATGACGACTCATTGGACTATAAATCCTTATGAAATTTAAGCAGGTTCTATAAACTATAGTTTGTTAATTTTTAAATGGATTGTTTCCAAAGAGGTTTTTATTATTGAAATTTCCACGCTAAGATGGAAACGCGGCCTAATATTATTATTGAAATGAGTTACCAGTAATTCAGAATAAAGTATTGCTAACACGAGTGTAGTATTGTAAAGGCCAGCTAATAATTCGCATATTTTTACGCGTGACTTACTATTTCTGGATATGTAGCTACTATAAGCAAATGAACTAATGAATATTCAACAAAGGCCTAAATTTTAAAGCTTTACACTTATTTACATAAAACTAGAATTGTTATATTGTCACTGCTAGTTGTTTCGTAATTCAAGTATAAAAATATATTACTTGTAGGAGTATTACTGGCTGGTAGAAGTATTACTGGCTGATGAGAATTACATCGGAACGAGATTTGACAACTGTCGATCTGGCGGAGCGTCGCGTCGATGGTCGGCTGCAGACGTTGCTTGGTTACAAACGAAGAACGTCTAGGGCACCACGTTTGCGACGAATCGCTATTGTTCCGAGTAATCTTGTGTATTGTTGTATCAAAACTAATTAAAAGCGATTGATCAAGTGATTTCCTAATTACTAGTGCATAGATTTGTACGATTACATAACATTTGTTTGTAACATTGATGATTCATTTGTTTTCCACCAACATTATAATTTACTGAAGATATGGGTGATTCTGATGATTATGGCCATCCGCCCATATCAGAAGTGGGATTACCAAGCGTTACTGACCGAGGAATATCAACCATCTGACGAAAACAGCGCCATGAAATTGCCAAGCAATATGGAAGTCTTACTTACTCGGATGTTAGCGACGACGCAATCGCCGATGCTAGCGCTCAGTCTAGTCCAGTGAAACTCGTTGAGTTTAATCCGTAAGATATAGACGTAGATGAAGAAGGTTGGTGTAAGATTACAGAGTTTATAGTACTGACTAAAAATTTAAAGAGCGTAGATTTACTTGTGGCTATTACCTATGCACTGAAAGGCTGCGCTGCCTCTTGCTTGACAAAGTTAAATTTGAATGAGCTCACATGGGAGACTGTAAAACAAAGTTTAATGGCCAGATTTTGTAAACCAAAATTATTTCAAGACTACTTTGATGAAATATTGCATTTTCAAATTGGAACAAAAGAAACCGCAGCAGAAGCTGGCCTGCGCTTATGGAATATGATCGAAACTATATCTAAAATCCGAATGCCAGAAGATGATATAACTGAATTCGTCATAACATCAGTATTATGTCAGAAGGATGGTTTCATACGCCGTGAGCTAAACGCATATACTATCACTACCAAACCTCAGCTGTTTAGAATCTTAAGAGGCATTTCCCTAACGAGAATATCGGAGATTACTGAAATTGAGGCTCTTGGCCTAATTTAAAGCAACCTAGAATTGCAGACGCAAGATTTCTTGATAAATGTAATTTTTGTTGAATGACCGGAGAACGGCAAGCCGAATGTAAAAAGCGTCTTTGAGAAGATTCTTCTGGGATAACTAAACAACAAAATCCGTTAACTGCAACACGTACTCCCGAGAAAATTGCGACCGTAACCTGCTACATATGCGGTCAAGCTGGACACGTAGCAACAAATTGTAACGAAAGAGGATGATGTCGGTTAAAAAGGAGGTAGAGCTACTACAAAATAAGAGGTTAATATCTGCGGACAACGACTGTCGAGTGGCATCTTGAGGCCGTAATCCGGTGAGTCAGTCCCCTTTTTGTTTGAAAGCGGATCGTCTTGCTTTTTGATAAAATAGAGCTATCTTAGTAAGTTGCCAGATACTGTGCGCAGTGATCTTGGGTATCTTACGGGCAAGTAGAGCGTGTGATGCGCACTTTGAAAAGTTTGCTAATGATTATCTAAAACGATCCCAATAAAGCGTGGCGTGACATAACATCTGAGATCGTGATATCATTGACCATGAATTGTCGAAAATTGGTCGAAATTCATGCAGAGCAAGACAATTCGTAACTTATGAGTAATCTGTAAGCATTGATTGCATGAAGTCTACTTAACTATGTTGGCACGTTGAGTGAAAACAGTTATCGAGTAATGTGGTGTGTGAAGGTGGTTGAAGGGAATGTCGTCCGGGCCATGCAGCTGATAGCGGCTGGTCGAAGTGACACATTTATCCGATTCAACCATAAGTGTTCTTTGGTCGAAAGGACAGTGTCGTCCGGTCCATGCACATGGTCGAAAGGACACACCCGTCCGGTCCAAATGATACTGTGTAAAAAATTGGTCCTAAGGATAGGACATGCCGATAAAGAGTGCATTGTTTGTTGTGTGAGTAGAAAAAGGTGCCGTCCGGTCCATGAGAGGTCGAAAGGACACACGCTTTTTAATTCTGAGACAATTATTGTTGTATGACCGTAATATTACGTAGTAGACGTAGAGGACGACGACGTATTAGCTTGTCAGGATGGGCGAGCGGGTATAGATAGACAGATACCCGTCCGATGGATTGTGTTATTGTTACAGGACTGCAATCTGATGCGCCCGAGGACGGTCGAAAGTCAGAATGGCCGTGTAGGAGTATTACTGGCTGGTAGAAGTATTACTGGCTGATGAGAATTACATCGGAACGAGATTTGACAACTGTCGATCTGGCGGAGCGTCGCGTCGATGGTCGGCTGCAGACGTTGCTTGGTTACAAACGAAGAACGTCTAGGGCACCACGTTTGCGACGAATCGCTATTGTTCCGAGTAATCTTGTGTATTGTTGTATCAAAACTAATTAAAAGCGATTGATCAAGTGATTCCCTAATTACTAGTGCATAGATTTGTACGATTACATAACATTTGTTTGTAACATTGATGATTCATTTGTTTTCCACCAACATTATAATTTACTGAAGATATGGGTGATTCTGATGATTATGGCCATCCGCCCATATACTTTTGTAGAGCCAAGTATGGAAATGAATATCAGATTTACTAAATTATAACAGAATTAAAAATACACCATGATGTTTTAATGATAAATTAAAATCTAAAAAGTTTATGAAAATAGCACCACGAAAAGAGGATATTGGCTATGGCAATCTTGCAAGAATTCGGCTTTTTCCACTCCTATTTATGGTATACCAATAGAAAAAATACTATAATATTTCATCCTATAGCACAACGTAGCATTATAGTAGTAGCGTAGCATGAGGAAAGTACCTATTACTAATAATGTAAATGCGAAATTTGATATATGTGGCCGTTTATTGCTCTAACATGTAAAAACCTTGAAAGGGTAGCCACTACCCTGACTTTGCTAGTATGTTATCTATAGGAATATTATACAAAGAAAGATTTACACACACACACTGGCACAGCTAGTCATTAAGAAGAATAAAACAAAGTCGCTTTCCACTGTATGACTGTTCCTATATATGCTTAGATTTTTAAAACGCAACGGGGCTCTCGAGGTTTTAGAATAATTTGTTATTGACAAAGCGGACGAAGCCGCGGTCGGAGTGCTAGTAAAAATAGATAGTTTACGTGCAAATATTATTAAGGATAGCCGTATAAGTAAAAGGCAGACTGAATGTGATGAATCCGTTACATTAGGCATCAGTTGCGATTCGTTCAACACGCGATGCCAGCATTATCAACCATTTTCTGTTTTGGATTCTCTTATAAAAGAATTGTTAATAAATACAATGATTGTGAAGAAAATGGATTTCGCGGATACAACATCTATGTAATATAATTACAACTACAAAATAGGTCGGTCGTTTGATGTTTAAAAATTAAATTATAATGTGTAAAAGCTTCTATTTTTTCTTGTGAATAATATAAAAAACTAAATACGCAAAACATTATAATAGTCGAATAACTATATGTTTGAATTTTTCATGAAATTTGTATCAAAAAATTAACTTCTGGTATTTCTCTACCACTCTACAAAAATTCTTATAAATGTATTTCAATAGCTCTTTATATAAAAGTAATATTAATAATAAATCAAAAAATGTAATTGTATAAAATCTAATAATTTTCAATCCTAAGATGTAAACTTGTCATCTTGTATCATGTTTATCAAATAAAATTATCGTTTTAATTATCCACAGGATATTCCGCGTAATATAAATTTTAATAATCACCAAATCTGTCAGGAGCGAGTACCTTCTCCTTATTAATAATCGCACAGTATAAATAATGGTTTGGGAACGTAATTTTGTTTTTAACGCGACTGCTTCACAAACAATTAATTATGTTTTTTAATATATACTTAATACACGTAAGGTCGTCTTTCCTTTGATATATAAATTTTCGTGTAAGTAGTCTAATTAAATTTAACTGTAGGTAATAATGGCATATTGTTACGAAATATTAACGATAAAGCAACGATAATATGATTATTGGTAATAAATTAGCTAAAGAAATAATAAGGCGGATATCAGAAACATAATAATATGAGGGTTGGTTCTTCCTTTCATTAGATCTTTGATTGAAAGTCTGTATTTCTGTATTAATGTCAGTAATAAGTCATTGTGTATAAACATTTACTAAGTGGATTTACTAAAACTATTTCGTTTTTACTTTGCTCTACTCACATGGAAAAAAGCTTTTGAAAATATAAAGAATTAAGGCCAGATATGTAAACCATTGTTAAATTTGACCAATAAATTAAACAAATGTGTTTAAAGGTATCAATGAAATGATATAGGTCACTAAGTTTGAACCCCTTACCACATTAATATCTACTAGTAATAATTGGTGCGAAACCTGTGCAATATATGGGTATTACGTTTGAAAAGATCTCCTTATACTATGAAATCCACCTCTTTTTTCGACCGCTAAAAATCGTCATTAATTATGACAAATGTTGGAAATTAATTTAATATATATGTATTTTACGTGTTACTCTATTCTGAGAATTTATGATAGAATTACCTCTAGGTATACAGTGGTGGACGTTTAATTAGAAACACGTAACAGGATGAAGTAGTCATCAAATTTATTTACTTTTGTGTATTAACGTTTTAGAGATTAAGCATTATTTCATATGTAATAGATCACCCGTTTATCTAGTTTTACAAGACATTGCTTAATTTTAATCAAAAGTTAGCTTATATTAATAAAATTAAACAACTTTAAGTGAAGTCTGATTTCCGAGTATTTTCAGTCTGGACAACAAATTAGAAACAGCACGGTTCGAGTATTCCAAAGTCAAAACCTGTTGAAATGCCGCCAATATTTTTTTCTTCTACAAATATTTGCACCGTTTTTTAAACATTCCATCTAAAAGTTTCTGAAAATTAATTTGCTTTGCAGTACAAATGGGTAAAAGTAAGATTTGTGACCCATCAACAAGAAAAATAATTTTAAGTTTACATTTTGACAAAAACTGGAGTTACAGGAAAATTGCAAATCATTTAGAGTGTTCGATAAAAAGATATTCAATGATACCGTTTATTTAAAAGAGCATGGTACTTCTGATTAAGTCCCTAAAAAAGCTCGACCATGAAAAACCACTGCTCGCGAGCATAGGCAAATAATTCTTTTCGCAAAGATGGATCCATTTAATGGTTCCAATTCTATTAGAAAATATGTTTTTGCAAACGTCTTAAAATCTCATAAAATATAAGCCACGACGTTGTAAAGCCGTTGTTGTCTATAAAGATTATAACAGTCTAAAAACAACCCCATACATGCCCATACTATAATGTTTCCTCCGCCATGCTGAACTGTTTATTTATTATCTAAGGCCTGGTTAACTGAACGACGCGCGTATCCTTTTCCATCAGAATTGATTAAATTAATTTTAGTTTCATCCCAAAATAAAACATTTTCACTGGCGGACTGTCCACTAGTAATATTTCTTAGTAAATGAAAATCGTTGTTCCCTGTACTGCCTAGTAAGAAGCTGTACTTTTCTGGCGTCTCTCCCAAAAAATTTTGCCTCGACTTACTGCCTGCGAATCGATCTCATCGACACATTGCGAGGTTCATCTTCGGAAAAAACCTAATTTAATAATAGAATTTGAACTTTTAAATGGATCCATCTTTGCCAAAAGAATCATTTGCCTATCCTCGCGTGCAGTGGTTTTTCATGGTCGAGCTTTTCTAGGCACTTGATCGGAAGTACCATGCTCTTTTAAATAAACTATAGCATTGAATATCTTTTTATCGAACACTCTAAATGATTTTAAATTTTCCTGTAACTCTAGTTTTTGTCAAAATGTAAGCTTAAAATCATTTTTCTTGTTGATGGGTCACAAATCTTACTTTTACCCATTTTTACTGCAAAGCAAATTAATTTTCAGAAACTTTTAGATATAATGTTTAAAAAACGGTGCAAATATGTGTAGAAGAAAAAAATATTGGTGGCATTTCAACAGGTTTTGACTTTGGAACACTTGAACCATGCTGTTTCTAATTTGTTGTCCAGACTGAAAAGACTCGGAAATCAGACTTCACTTAAAGTTGTTTAATTTTATTAATTTAAGCTAACGTTTGATTAAAATTAAGCAATTTCTTATAAAACTAGATAAACGGGTGTTCTATTACATATGAAATAATACTTAATCTCTAATACGTTAATACATAAATGTTAAATGAATTTGATGACTACTTCATCGTGTTACGTGTTTCTAATTAAACGACCACCACTGTATATAGTAAAATAAACAAAAATGTAACATTTACCAAAATCTGCATTAACCAATATCAATCAATTACGTAACACCATATTCAAATTCTCAGAAAGTTCAATATTGTGTTTTTGTAACTATACAGGGTGTAATCGTTAAGTGTGCACAGGCGATTTTTCCGTAAGTATTACAGATAACAAAAAACTTTAAACTGATATCGAAAGTACTTAACCTAATGAGTAAAATGGCCGTAATAAATTTTTAAAAATAAATCGAGAAATATCAAAAAAATTATCTTTAAACCCTCCCATACATTAAGTATGAAATATGAATATCCCATATACATTTAATATGAACGATTTTAGCTTTCTTTTTCTTTTTTTTGGTTTTCTGCTTTAATTACTTCGCAAATTTGAAGTGGCATTTTCCACGCTTTTTCCGGACATTTTCACGCATTTTCCAGATATTTTCCGGGGATTTTCCGAGCATTTTTCGGGCATTTTCCACGTTTTTTTCGGACATTTTCACGCATTTTCCGGATATTTTCCCGATATTTTCCAGGCATTACCCAGGCATATTCCAGGGATTTTCCAGGCATTTTCCACGCTTTTTCCGGACATTTCCACGCATTTTCCGGACATTTTCCAGACATTTCCCTGGCATTTCCGGTAATTTCCCAAGCATTTTCCGGGAATTTCCCAGGCATTTTCCGGGGATTGTCCGAGCATTTCCCGGGGATTATCCCGATATTTTCCAGCCATTTTCCGGACATTTCCCTGGCATTTTCCGGGGATTTTCCAGGCATTTTCCACGCATTTCCTAGACATTTTCAGGACGTTTCTCAGGCATTTTCCGGGGAGATTCCAGGCATTTTTCGGATATTTTCCGGTCATTTTCACGCATTTTCCGGTCATTTTCACGCATTTACCGGATATTTTCCGGATATTTTCACGCATTTTCCGGATATTTTGAAGGCATTTTCCAGGGATATTCCACGCTTCTCCCGGATATTTTCACGCATTTTCCGGATATTTTCCGGACACTTTCACGCATTTTCCGGATATTTTCCAGGGATTTTCCAGACATTTTCCACGGTTTTTCCGGAAATTTCCACGCATTTTCCGGATATTTTCCAGACATTTCCCATGCATTTTTCCGGTTATTTTCCGGGAATTTCCCGGAAAAAATATTCGGAAAATGCGTGAAAATGTCCGGAAAAACGTGGAAAATGTCACTTCAAATTTGCGAAGTAATTAAAGCAGAAAACCAAAAAAAAGAAAAAGAAAGCTAAAATCGTTCATATTAAATGTATATGGGATATTCATATTTCATACTTAATGTATGGGAGGGTTTAAAGATAATTTTTTTGATATTTCTCGATTTATTTTTAAAAATTTATTACGGCCATTTTACTCATTAGGTTAATTACTTTCGATATCAGTTTAAAGTTTTTTGTTATCTGTTATACTTACGGAAAAATCGCCTGTGCACACTTAACGATTACACCCTGTATAATGCCAAACACAAGTTGGATCCCAACGCTCCTCGATTGTTTTCAATGTTATCTCGATGGACGAAAGTTTTGCGCAGAAAATAATGTGCTTAAGTGAGCGATGTGGCCCCAGTGAGTTACCAAATGGCAAATACCATCTTATGTGGAATGATGCTTCGTTATTTACACGTGATTGAAGTGTAAAAGTTTATTATTTAGTTTAGAATTTGATTAAATGTAGTCTTTGGAGGGTTTGTAGTATGATTCTTGTTCATTATTTTCTGTTCTTTGGAGCAAATGTTTAATATATTATATTTGACACTTGCCCTTTGTGTATCAACGTCATTGAATAACTTCAATTTATTTTCTATTTTATCATGTATCTGCATTTCTTAATAAATCTGTGTTTTTAATAGGTACTTTTCACATGTTATTACCGACGATATCGTTATAATGTAATCATTTGGTGAATGATAGCCGTCGTAGTAAATATGTAATGTGTATGAAAATTGCAAATAGACCACGTCGAGGTGTCAAAAGTTGAATTTAGTTCCGATTTAGATACATCTCATGATTAATTCGTGGATAGTTGATGATTTCTGTGCTCAATATCATATTCAGTCCTTTGTTAGAGAATGTTGACGTATATTCCTAGCATTTTAGTAGCCCATTTAATTAATTAAGCTATGGATGGAATAAATATGATACTTATGCTGTACTATTGCATTAGAAAATATTGAATACATAACTTTATTTTTTGTTATACGTCTTTTTTATAAAAAATAGTCATATACTAGATTAAATTCATTCTCTAATTTTATACGAAGTATGTTTATTGAACCAAGTTTACAACGCAAATAAATAAACTTCTTATTCCATCACTCTCATGGTCCGATGGGACGGCAGATCTGTCAAGAGAGGCACAGGGCCGACAGCTCTCGGCTTATACTTATTAAATGGTTGTTATCATTGAGCTTATATTATGTATTAAAATATTAATATTTAATGATATAAAAAAGTGTGTCTCAATGATTGACTGATGTATTAACCAGAGCCAAAACTACTAGACTAATCGAACTTAAATTTGGTATGCAGATAGCCATTATGATGTAAGAAAGGATTTTGATAAATTATAACCTTTAAGGAAATAAAATAGGGGATGAAAGTTTCTACCATACAAATTTACTTTGACCACGCGGGCGAAAGTAAGGGCAGCAGCTAATAAAATATTTAATTGAAATAAATATTCACTGTATAATGTGTGCATCTGCTAGATTATTTGCAATTCAGATAAGGCAATACTGATACAAAGATATTGGCAACAGAAAAATATATCAAATATAAATTTATTCCTTTCTACAGAAATACACAAATTGCGTAGTTATTCAAAGTACAGAAAACGTTTGTTTATTTCGTAAAGAAGAAAAGGAATATTAAATTGTATATTAATTGCATTGAAACTGACGCCGTGACTGTTGCAACCGCAAAGGAACAACTTATTTACAAAGAGATCGGCAATTATGAGCTCTCAAAGGTCAAACAGACAAGTCAAAGACTGAATTTAATTGATTTGTAAGAAATATTACATGACCAATAGTGACGAGATGAAAAATAATTTTAAGAAGAGACCTTTAAAAGAGTCCAAGAGGAATTAATCAATATACCACCATCTTTAACATTTGATTACTTTGTGTCGGTCAAATGTATCCTGAGTAGGACTGGGAACTGCTTTAATAAAAATACTTTTAATATTTTCAATTAACAAGATGTGTTTACCTTCTTTTTAAATACGTTTAAATAATATGCAGGAAATTGTTATTGTATATGTATATTGATTGCTGTGATAGAAACGTTTTTTTTGAAACTTTTGTTAAATCGTTAGAGCTTTAAGACTGTTAAGCTTTAACTATTTATATACTTAGTCTATATTTTTAAGATAAAAAAGAGACTTCATTTATCGCGACTTATCTACATTCAAGAAGTAATTTTTGAAACATTTCGATGTGGTGAAATTGAGAGCTTATTCCTGGTAGGTATGCTATATACGTTAGGTAAACAATCTATCACCGCGGCTTCGCTCGCATAAAGTTAGACCCCGTGACCATTTATAGTCCCTGTTATTCGTTGATTCTACGTCAAACACGATCCAATCTTTATAATATTAGCACATATTAGTTAGGTTAATCGATTTTAGCGTGAGAAAGAGCAATTAGCTATTTATAGTTTTCAATATAAATTGTGTTTTATATTTGGATAAATGTTAGATATTATTCACCAGCATTATGTTACGGAGGAATGTACAAAATTTCTATAAACGAAAATATTAAGTTATATTTATAGCCGAAATCACATGTATGAATGATACATAAAGGCCAAAGTAAATTAATAAAGGGTTAACGACCTCCCACGCTGCCAAATATTACCAAATAATATTATTTTAATGTACGCTGTATTTGTACGTGATTAACCGCCCAATTCGGTTTTACAAACAACGTTTGTACTGTGGAATATTGATAATGAATCCGTTTGTAACTTGTGCGGTGAAAGTTCGTTTTTACAGTTCGAATTGACTCTCGCAGTTCGTTATAGTTTTTATAGCTCGAATTAAGTTCTAGAAGCTTCTAGATTGGCCCAGGTTTACAACACTTAACAAACAAACCGTCTTATTAACTCGTGAACATTTTCATACGAATGGTTTACCCGTTTACTTTACCCTGAAGGCTTATTATTCTCCGTATAACGATACTTGTGTTGGAACTAAGGGATTGATGTAATCTCATCATAATTTAGAAGAAGAAATTTTAAAAGAACCTTGAACGTTAGATTTAATTGTGTATGTGGTTTAATTTGTATTTGTCTATTAGTCTAATAGCTTGTGAACATGTTTGTGTAGATTTATAGATAAATTAACTTTTTAGGGTTTTATAAATTGCCGCCAGCTGCATATGTTTGTATGTAGATGCATTATTGTAATACAAATATTTTGCGAAACAACAGTTTTATTTGTACGAACATATTGTTATCTTACAGTAGAAATTGGTGAGTACACATTTTCTCGTACATATTGTATCCGTTTTATGGATCTCTACTGCCGGAATTGAAAAGGTATATTGTAAATAAATCGTCATATTATCATAGATTCAAAAAATCACACTACAATACATAATAAATCTGTTTTTACTAAGCGAAATACCGATAAATCTTGGCTTATCTATTTATAATAATCTACGTTTGGCTTTAACAAATGATAATTAAATGTTTTATTGTAGAGATGTTGAGCTATCAATCAAGTTGTCAGCTTACGAAGGACTTACATTTATCTTGTTACTGAGCTGGGTATAGCGCCATAGGATAAGCCAAATTGTTGTTAGTATTTATATTATGAGAAGGTTCAATAATTGTGGCACTTCATCGAAATAAGTCCAACCCATGACTGAAATTACCTTCCAGAAAAGAAACGAAATTTGAATTAATTCCAAAAATTTGATGACATGATTGTCGATTGACACAAAGAACTGATTACTGATGAGAGAAACTCTTTTCCGAGTGATATTACCTACATGTTTTTATTATTATTTATTACCTTTTAAAGCATGCAATGAATCAACTATTTTCTAGAACTACGTTATGGTAAATCGTGAGCATATTGACAAATCATTATAGATGTTCCTTAAAGATAAGGTTCCATATTTGCAGTATTCAATAACATTAACCGTTGGATGTGTAATAAAGTACAATTTTAAACTGATATTGTATTCTATTTGGTACTTCTCTTATGATTTCCTTTGAGGAACTTCAAATGTTGCCAGCTTCAAATGGAGAGTATAAAATATATCCCTTGAACATACAACGGGAAGAAAGAATGATCGGGACAAGGAAAAGAACATTAAATATGGAAGATCGCAAATTTTGCTGATGGGAAACATTGTTTTGTTTTTAGAAATAATAAGCTTGAAGCCATACGTTATGAGGTACGTATTTATAATTTCATATATCTTTGTTTTAGCCTATAGGTACTTATATTGTACGTTGATTGGTCCACTTGAAGCAAGCAATACAATTATGTATAAATTAACATAATAATGCGTGATTAAGGTGATCAATATTGATACAATTTTTTTATATACTGAATATTACTTGAAGTGAATTAGGTACTATATTAGGTAGTATTTTGAATAGTGCCATGGCTGTGTGTATTATATTATATCTTCTTTACATATTTTGCATCTTATATAAAGAAACAGAAGATGACGTAATCAGTTTGAATAGTGGTTTAGATATTACAACTAAGGATTGTATTTTGATCAATTTGAATTATAGTTTCAGAAATCACAACTAGAGAAGGAAATATACCTAGTGGACATTTTCTTAAAATGCAGTTTTATCAAGAAAAGATACAAACTAAACAAGAGTTGAACCTCAGTATAAATTATAAATTTGTAAGAATATATTCAAAGAACTGCAAAGTAAATAGATTAATTAATCTTTCGCTTCAATTCCGAATTGCGCAGCAAACTTGTTATTTTAGTTAAGGATTCAGGACCCATGTGTTTGCATAAATAAAGGGTCCATATTAAAGGTCAAACGAAGATTAAATCCGACTGATATCATGAGTTTCATTTCCCATATTACACTAACTAGCCTTAGCTCTCAAAAAGATAGTATTTCTAACACTCTCATCGATAATTTGTTCCTATAAACTCGAAACGTACTAACGTAATGTTATTTCTCCTACAAAAGGACAGAACTAAACAGAATATTCTGCTTTCTAAACAGGACTTATAAATTAAAATAATAAATGGTGAGTGTAAGCGAATCATATACATACATTCATAACTCTTTTTAAGGAATCATTTCCAAAACGCAAAATGTACCTTATTTAAAAGTAAGCTTGCTACATAAGTTTCCGGGATAACTTCAGAATCTAACTGTGCATTTATGAGAAAGATTCTAGTATCTACTTATCTAGAGCTTTCTATTTAATTGAATACAAAAGTTAAACGCTCCAAGTCACTTTGTTCTCATCTGAATATTTGCAAAGTCCATTTGCTCAGAAAGTAAGCATTTGGTGCCATTTTCCTTTTCTAATTAGTTTTAAATTCGTGGCGATTGCTTTGTTAATCTGCTAATTTTTGTGAGAAATGCTAAATAATTTCTTATTAACTTGTTTTGAAGAGAGCGGGCAGATGTAAAATATGTTTACGGTAGTGTTGTCTATTAATATGCTAAAATGTTGTTTAGGTTCAATTTTACTGCCATTGGCTTATGAAAATAAGTAAATATAAACGCGGGATTTGATAGCGTTTGCTTCAAGGTTTTAAACATTAATACCGAATGATGTACTGATTAATTTACAATACGTCGAAGAATCAAAAAATTCGATGACATGTGACATCATTCGCGGATGTCAAATGTCGTCGAACTTTTTGATGCACTTGGCCAGCGCGGCATAGGTAGCATTGGCATACGGCCTGATCCCTTCCGGGAGGTCCGGGTTCCAGCAGTGGGAATATATTGGGCTGATGATGATGATGTTGATGTTTATTTGTTCCACTGTTAAACATAATACAATATACATATACACAGGATATGGTGTAATCTGGTAACTGTAGGTAGAGCATATACATCACCCTGTATATCGTATCGCCTCCCCATAGTTATTATTTACCATTAATATTAAAAACTTACGTAATAGACAAGGTGCGGAAATTGTATGCTCCGTACACAACATTAAACATAATTTATGATTTTGGTATTGAAACTTAACGGCGCCGTATTTGCGCGCGGTGATATTCAATCCGCGAGTGTAAATTGAAAATCGACCGCAAATGAAATGTATTTATCGCACTCCATACAGATGTTACAAGCACGAGTCTATTGTTTTATATGGAGCTCTGATTGATTGGTTTTTCTTTGTGCGTTATTCCTGACGTGTGTATAATATAGTTTGATGGTTAAATGAGATTGGGAGAACACGTGAGTTTTCAGGAATGTTTGAAAAGCCTGTATTATATTGTTAAATTTCTTACTAGACGGTTTACAAGTACGAATATGTGTAAAAATTTTCTGAATTACGTTTTTTCAATTAATTTCCTAGAATCACAATTTCATGTTTTTTTCCATGTAAATACTTTCGCTCTGTTTCCTCGTTAAATACTAAAAAATAAAAACGTTTAAAAGGGTAAAAATATGCCACGAACACTCCTTTAATTTAATTAAGTACACAATGTCAAAACCCGCTAAATACTGTTTTATCAACTTGTAAACGTTGCTGTTATTGTCTAAACTCTAATCATTGTAATGAACACTAAACCACCTGCAGCTTGTTTCTTAAGTCATTAGATTGGAGTGCCAAAATGCTAATTAACAAGGCAAAAACGTCGACTAGGGAAACGGGCATGGTCGGCGCCAGGAATCATGAAAAGAGCGGTCCCGTTAACTTTTATTATATGCCGTTTAAAACCGTGTCTCCCAAATTAGTTGGCCCTATTTGCAGAACATCTTCCGTAGAATGATTCTTATTACCTAATGACTCTTTGGTTTAATTTCTTTGCAGAGTTTTCAGATGATTGAAATTTTTATTACTTTTTTTGGTTTGGTCGAGCGGAATTAGCTCGATTACATTTAAGACTGAATATTAGTTTTGTAGATATTTATTTCATCAATGTAATTTGATCATTACATTTATAGTTTCAAAGATATAAAAGTAATATGCATTTCTAAAATATATTAGGTACTTTTTTATAGGTAGGTATATGTATCACACTTATAGGTACAATAGACCTCTATTAATTCTGATAAATAATTTATTCACTATTAAGGTATTTATTTAAATTTTTTATATTTATATTTTGTGACTTATATCACAATATAAGAGCACAAATATTTAGGAATATATATTTTAATCATTCTAATTACAGTTACGAATAAACTTGGAACCTTTCGCAGTGTTTGCAAATATATTAAATTAAACTAGAAAATCAAATTACTGTAGTTAAACTTTAACAAGCGTTTAACATGAATTTTCAGGCTGGCAACTAAGACGCTACCCATAAAGTTCGTACAGGGCTCCTTAACAATTATTATGTATCTATTCTATTTTAGTACTAGGTAATAAGTAGGGTGTGGTTGAGAACTTTTAATAGATGATAAATATGAGGGTACACTGTACAGTAATACCCGATAGGTATAGTAAGCGAGAGGCAATATAATACCTAGTTGACCAAAATGCGTAAGTTAAATTCACGTAAATCGGGCATAAACAATAATAATTGTTCCAATTTCTTTGCCAATTAACAAATCTTTTGTTTTTAATTCAAAGTCAATACGATATATTACGATTCAAATATAGTGCTTTTTGTTAATTTGCAGTAAGTGTTTTTTCCGTTTTTGTAAATGACTTGTATCTTCCCTTTTTATGTCGCGCGGGGGACAACTAAAACCGCGTAACTCTAAATTCGCGTAAAACGGGATAGCGTAAGTCGGGATATTTACTGTATATAATTTATTTTGTTTCTTATACCACAGATAATATAATACTATATTAGTAGTTCTACTATAGGTAATAGGAGTAGTTTTTGTAAGTTGTCTATCGTCGGGTGTGTAGATTAGGCTAATTACACGGTCTGATTGTGTGTCTGTCCATCTGAAACAGCGGCTCGATGTGACAGACCAGTTAATTAGCATTCCTAACCGAGTCTATTCGGATCTGTTTAAACTCCCCTTTTCTGCTGTTATTCGATTAATGTATGATGTTTTGAGATGTGGAAATTAAATAATGGAATGTACAAATAATATTATTTTTGTTAATAAAATTTTGGTCTGTAACAAATTCTGGTAGAGTTTTAGGAATAAGTATTTATCAAGACTTGATGAATCCAGGAGCGTGCTAAAGAAATTAAAATTTAAACAATTAATTTGTTCATTATTCGTGTTACTCTGGTCATTGCTACGAATGTTTCTGAATACCATATATGCTCATTTTAGCATCACCCGTAGTATGAAAAAGCAACACCATATCCTTGATAAAGAGTAAACTTTAATAATATATAAAAATATACATATTGCTTTTTATTTTGTCAACTCACAAAATTAAAAATTTCATGTGAGACCCTCTGTAATTCAGTCTTGCTTTACTACATAGTTCTTACGTAACTATTATATTATATCAATTGGTTATCCTTAAACGGCTGTAACAAATTGTATGTAACTTTAAATTACATATCTGTTAACTTAGAATAAATTGATGTAAAATATACCTTCATTCATTTTCCTTATGAAAATATATTACATCTCACATCCCTTGAAAAGACCAGGAATGTATACGCTTTAAAATAAAAAAATAAACTAAGAAACGTTTCCGTGTTATGATATTACCCCGTTTGAAAAGTGAAATGATCTTTATAATAGAGACTAACTGTACCCCGCTGTTTTACCCGCATTGTTCAGCTCCTATTGATCTTAGCGTGATGATATTGCCTACTGCCTTCCTCGATAAATGGGAAATCGTACACCTTTCAGGATTTGATATCTTTGCTTTTATGACATTCAAATTCTTTATAAATATTAATTTATAAAGAATAGAAAAAAATCGATCACTTTCAGGATTTTTTAATTGGATCCGTGGTTCCTAAGATTAGCGCTTCCAACTTAAAAATTAAATCTTCAACTTTATAATGTTAGTATAGATGAGAGATAATTATGTTAAAAAAAATATTAATTTAAATGCGAGTACAAATGCTTGTTTCGTAGGCAGCTGTTACGTTCACGCTTTAGCAACGGAAAATAGGGCCACTTCTTAAGTAGGGTTGTTGGGTGTAATTAAAAAGTTTTTTAAACATATTCTGATTTTAAAAAGTAGTGATAATCATTAATTTTAATGACTTATTAACTATTTACTATTTTCAGTCAACAGACATCCTTAGGTACCTACCTTATTTTATGAATCTTAAAACCCCTTGAACATTGAATAAAAAAACCCAATGTGTCCTAAGATCAGCGTTCGTTCAATTTGTTTATGCGAGCTAAAATAATTGGTTAAAAACTTCCAGATTCATAAAGCCTGGTATGACCTATCCAATTTCTCGTAAACGCGAGTATGGCCAATATTTACAGCAAATTTAATTGTATCTACAACATGTTTGCCTCGCAATGTAAATTAATAGTTTTAATTCATTTGAAAGGATTAAAAATTTAGCCTCTGTGCAACCGAGTGCAACAAGAAAAAAAAAATTCAGTTCATGCTAAATTTATTTTAAAAAAGTTGTTTCACAGGAATTTTAACAAAATCTGATGAGTTCGTCGTTCCTTTAAAAAAGTCTTTTTTCTGAGCTCGCCAATCAGCTTGTAATTTTTCGTCGAACTACATTCTGTAGAATACGATTTTACTAACGCTCTCCAAGTCTACAGTGAAACGAATATATTAATAGCCGGAGAATTCTAAGAATTTCTGTGAAGGTCTAGAAATTTTTAATTGTTCTTTGTGTCAGTAGCAATTATACCAAAGCTTAACTTATAAGTTATAACGTTGTCATAAAATTGCATTCATTGTTATATAAAAACAAAAAATAGTTTATACTATTTCCTTTAACTATAATAACATTTATGTATTTTGGTATTTATTCCTCTATTGTACCAAAGGTTGTCTGGAAGAAATCGCTCTAAGCGATAAGACCGCCAATTGTACTTAGTGTAAGTTATATTTAAGTGTTTGTATTTCTTGTTTTGTTATCTTTAAGTGCAATAAAGTATTTATAAATAAATAAATAACAATAATTTCTATCGCAATATATTTTTACTTTTACAGATAAGCCTGCGTGGAAAGCTCTAAGAATAGTACATGTAGGTGGAATAACGTTACGTCCATTGATATATCTTGTTATTTTTATTCAATTGATAACTTAACAATGTATTTTTATTTGTTACTTTATTTAGTTACTAGAGTGGACATATTAAAAAGTAAATGTTCATAACTAATAAACATAGCAATATATGTATTGTAAAATGTTATTAAAATTATATATTGTTCCGATAACTCTTTCGTTCCTACGGAAAGTTATATGCTTGACTTTCAGAAGTACAACAGAGCAACTATAAAAGTTTCTTACCGGCTTCTCTATGAAAAGTATTTTTACCGAACTAGTCCCATTTAACTGTAATAATTAAAAATAATTCAAACAAATTAAAAAATTTGGAATTTCAACATAGAGACATGTGATGCAAATGCAAGAATATTGCATTATTTTTTTTTTTATAAAAATATTTCCTAGAAACGTGGGAAATAGCAGCATTGTTCAATCTATACTAATATTATAAAGCTAAAGAGTTTGTTTGTTTGTTTGAATGCGCTAATCTCGGGAACTATTGGTCCGATTCGAAAAATTATTTCGGTGTTAGATAGCCCATTTATCATTTATCATAACACTAAGACCAACAGGAGGCAGGAGCGGAGCACTGCGGGTAAAACCGCGGAGCACAGTTAGTAATGTAATAGGTATGATGCATAAGATGTACTAGCAAAATGGCGTGGGTTATTTATTTATTTATTTTATTTAACACTTTATTAGTTGTACAATCAGGAAAACTTAAAATTACTTACAGCTAAAAAACAGAGTACAACTAACTTGGCGGCCTTATCACTACGTAGTGATCTCTTCCAGGCAACCACGGTAAAAAGTAACGAGCAAAAAGGTACGCGGGACGAGAACAGGAAAAAATAATAATAATAATAATAGCAAGAAAAACCAAGAAAAAGAAGAGTTTTTTATCATACAAACATGTGTCTACATAAATTAATACATATCTAAATATATATAATATCATATACTTACATACATGTACAAAGATAATAAATATAAATCTACATAGACGCATACATAAATAAAATAAATAGGTATACATACAAATTATATATATACATAAATATTATATATCATATTCTAATTCTGAAGGAAACTCACCGATATTAAATAAAATACCTATATATATAAATGCCATGCATATCTATACATAAATACTACTACATACATGTAAAATAATAAAAGAATGTTACTGATCCGGATCAACAGCGGAGAGAAAGTGTTGTCTCACAAGATTTTTAAACCCCGAAGCGGTCCTGGCTTGTCGAATGTTTAACGGCAGAGAATTCCATAACTTCACGGAAATTGCTGCGAATGACTTGCCATAGAAATTTGTGCGTCGGCATGGAACACGCAAGATAAGTCTGTCCTCAGAGCGAAGTGAATAGCTTTCATTGTGCAAGAAGGAAAAATTGGACTTGAGGTAGGAAGGAGCAGAGGGATTAAAAAGGATGCGGAACAGTAGTTGCACATAGTGTAGATCCCGGCGAAGTCGGATAGGGAGCCACTTGAGCTTTTTCCTGAAAGAAGAAACATGGTCATATTTTCGAAGGCCGAAAATAAATCTAATACAGAAATTTTGAAGACGCTCAAGTTTATCAAGATGCTCGGCTGTTAAATCAGGAAAACATGCATCAGCGTAATCAAGTATGGGAAGGAGAAGGGATTGCGCTAGCGTAATTTTAGTAGGAATAGGCAAGAAGTTACGAAGCCGCCGGAGCGTAGCAGAAGCAGCATATATCCTACGGCTTAGTTCCTGGATATGGAAAGACCAAGATAAAGTTTGGTCAAGCAACACACCTAAATTTCTGACTACCGTTTTGTAAGGCAAAGCAACGTCACCAATTTTAATGTTTGGCAAAATGCCCCAGTCAATTTCCGAAATTAGGTAGGGACTACCAACTATGATAACATTGCTTTTAGCTGGGTTGATTTTCAGACCAAATTCGCTACACCAGTTAGTTATATTAGATAGTTCGAAATTAGAAGAATGTATTGCCTTAGGTAGGTCAGCAAGGGTGGACTGAGTATATATCTGTAAGTCGTCAGCATACATATGGTACAGAGACGTCAGCCGGGAACATAAGGAGTTAATGAAGATGGAGAAGAGGAGAGGAGACAGAACGCCGCCCTGAGGAACACCGGCAGAGACCGCACACCAACATGAGTACTTAGTATCCACCAAGACACGATGCCTACGGCCGTGCAGGTAGGAATGGAACCAGTCAATTACCGAAGGAGAAATGTTAAGTACACGCAGCAGACCCAGCAGTACGTCAAAGTCTACAGTTGTAAAAGCGTTGCTGAAATCTAATAGAGTAAGTACTGTGAGCTGCTTATTGTCCATCCCAGCACGAATATCGTCAGTGACCTTGACTAGAGCTGTAGTATGACCGGGACGGAATCCGGATTGAAAATCACTAAGGATATTATTTTTATTCAGGAAGGAGGTAAGTTGATGATGTATTACACGTTCAAGGACTTTGGATAGGAAAGGTAATATGGAAATAGGACGGTAATCTGAAAAGGAATTTGGATTAGGTTTTTTGGGAAGAGGGATGACTTGTGCATCTTTCCAAACAGTAGGAAATACACCAGTGGACATAGAGAAATTGAGAATGTGAGTAATGGAGGGGATGATGATATCGAGGATGGGAATGATCATAGTACGACTAACAAGGTCACAGCCAACAGCATTTGATGAGATGGACAATATATGTTTGTTAACATCCCGTTCGGAAACTTGCTTAAAAAAGAAAGGAGGATAAGAAGGGGTAGGAAAAGAGGAGAGATTGTTGAGAGTACGGTGCTTCATATTGGAGTCAAGCGAGGAGGATGACGTAAAGTGTATATTAAGTTGGCCAATATCAATGGTATTAGGTTACTGAGGTTGATGAAAAAAAAAACAAATAATTTAAATATCAAACATGTTTATTTTGAAACTGGTAACCCTTACATAGGCAGAGGAGCGCTCATGCGTGTATCACACCTGTCCCGTTTATTTCCTAGACTGAGTCGAGTTGTATTCCAACATCTTCGCTTTCTCCAACTTGCCTTGAATAAGTGATGTTAGAGAAACTGCAGTTTATAATAAAGCTAGTAATACGTAGTTACAGTATTATTCAGCTAGCGTAAAGGGAAAGAGTATCGGTAGTTTTAAATAAATAAATTGTAAAGATATATGTATAAAATTATTCTTGTAAAGTTATATAGGATTATTTTTGACTTATTTCATAATATATTGATTTCTCTTTATTCACTTATTATGTTATCATCAGTTGCTTATTTTGATTTTGGCCAACTTACGATGACGTTCAAAGTTCCAGCTGATAATATTATTTTACAACAATAAAAAAATGTAATAATATGTAACCCAGTTTGGCTGACGATATTCAAATTAAACTTCATAATTTAACAAACATCGTAGCCTTGCATTATTAACTCAATAAAAACAAAAATAAAACGCAATAAAAATGTAACATTTTGCTCTTAACGTTGACAATAGCTATAACAAAGGCGGGAAATCCTAGCAAGTTCGTTTCATGTTGGTACCGTCAAACCCCACAAGTTAATGCATCTATATAAATAAATATAAATATAAATATTTCTGGACAATTTAGACACGGCACGATCTGATCTTATACTAAGCTTTCGCTTGTGTTATGGAAACCAGATGGCTGATAAACATACATATATAATTTTAAATAAATACTTATATCTAGATAATTATTAACACCCAGACACAGAGCAAACAAATATGATCATCACACAAATATTTGCCCCGGGTGGGAATCGAACCCACGAACTCTGGCTTGGAACGCAGAGCCACTACCAACCATGCCAACCGGTCAGTCGATCTATGTTAGTGCTTTAGATCTGCCTAGGAGTTAATTGATTTGTTTGGTCAATTGATTCAAAACAATGCGTACGTTATGGTCTACTCTATATATAATTCTAATTATATTATGTAAAATGTTCACATGTGTTCTAGAAGTTTCTTTGTATGTTACGTTTTTCTGGCTTATATCTGATCAAATTCAAATTAAAATAAATTCAAATCAAATTAAAAAATTAAAAAATAAATTACAATATTATATAAGTTAAATAAAAATGACTTCTTTTTTTTTAAATAAAAACAAACCTAGGCATATTTTAAATGTATAATTGGTATAAGTATGTTATAATAAAGGATAACAAATTGATTAAAATACATAATACATTAAATACATCATAATAAGATCCAATTAAAAATCCAGGTGTTACTAAGATAACATATATTTTAAGCTTGCTTTATTTAATATTCCTACATATTATAATCGCATTATATATAAGAAAAGTATATTCGATAGAAATAACACGAGTCAATTATATAATTAAACACACGTCTAATGTTAGGCTGTATTATACAGAAATCAAAGAGATTTAGAAAGCACAAAACTAAGCTCCACCACAATATTGTACATTTAATAGCATATTGTCTGACTGCAAAAGGCAACCCGCTCAATGAATTTATTCCTAACGGATCCTAAGTAAAATCTTCGTGGTATAATTCTATGACATTTATTAAAAGTTCTGAATTTTAATTCAAACTTTTTTTTTATGAAATGTGATGAGTACGTATTTGTTATTAGTCAACTATGAAAATAACAAATTAATTTAGAGAATACCTACTTTAATACCGTAATATGGTTACGTTATTTAAGTCATGAAGCTCAGGCGGATCCGGGGCGAGTAACTATATAGTAGTACATATAGATAGGTATGTATTATTGAAGGAAATCAATACTAAGAAAAAAAGCATATTTGTGTCTGAAACCACGGCTTTTAGTTCAAATAGCTGTGGAGCTATACAAACTAAGTTATACAAACTTCATAGCATTTCCTCTATGGTAGGTAAAACCCATAACTTATGGTATGGACGTCTTTGAGCGACGAAATTATGTACATAAGCATCGGACATTGCGTCTGCTCGTTTACCTCCCAATATAAATAAGAAAAATTTCAAAAATAAGAAATAATTTATTCAAAATCTGAAAATGAACAGTTATTCGCCTACGCTATATTATTTACATTTTTATGATACCTACCTGTTATTATCAAAACTTTCTAAAGGTTAAGTTTTTAATATTGAAATACTTGGATAATGTACTGATCCTTCTTTATTCTATTTATAGGTAAATAGTTTAGTAACAAAATTGACCTGTCCTATTGATATTTGGTCGATATTTACTGCAAATTATCAAGAAATGTCATTCTTGTATTACGTTAAAAAGGTACAAATTTCATGGAATATGAAACACATGTTTGTTTTTAAAGGCAAGTAGGTGATGATGCCCTGCTATTCCAGAACTTTCTTATACTTATTCCGTTATAAGAACGTTCTTCTAACCTATGTAAAGCACATGCTAACTTATGTAGGAGACGATCAAACCATTCTATTGGACAGTTTAATTTTGTTACAACTTTTATGAATTAGTTCTATCAAAAACAGATATACACATTGGAAATAAAATTTAATATAAATACTTTGTCAAAGTCTATTTCGTTAGTATTAGATATTTATTCCAGTCTCTCAATATATAACGTATATATTCGGAACGTAATATTGAATGACCAAAATTCAAGTCAGAATTGAACGTTCAGCCACTGAGATATTAATATAATTATAGCAGAATCAGGTTCAATGACCACTCTGATATCTAGTTTTCTTTTGTATTTAACGTATTTTTTTCAATGGCAAATCTTTATTTCCATTTTTCTTGTACAATATAAATGTTACGACTAAAATTGTTTTAAAGAGGAAAATTTTTATAAGTAGGTATAAAACTTTGTGATAGGACACATTGTAAATTGTGTATTTTTTTAAAGTAAAGCTAAAGTGCTATTAGATATTTGAAGTATTTTTTAGCATTTATATATACTTCACTTTTTATAAATCTCATAAAAGATATAACGGTGTCTACTCTACATTGATACTCCGTCTCAATATTTAGTATCTGTCATATTTGTCAACGATGCGATTGGTAGTGTGAATTATAATCTCTTATGGAATCACAAAGTCCAAAGTCCCACGGTGGTGTGAATTATGATCTCTTATGGAATCACAAAGTCCAAAGTCCCACGGTGGTGTGAATTATGATCTCTTATGGAATCACAAAGTCCAAAGTCCGATGGAAGTGCGCATACAAGCGGTGTAAGGGTGTACGATACATGCACACGCCACATAGTCACGCGATGTCCACATTACATCGTTTCAAGATTTCCTTTCCACTTACGAAATCACTTTGTATCTGATGTTCTTTAAGTTCCTTTTTCATTTCATTCCATTCATTTTTAAAATAAGGTGCACCTTACGTAGCTCGGTTTCGAGATGAGTTTTACATTTTTCGTTGTGATTTTTAAAGGAACGGTGTTGTAGTTTTGGTTGTGTTTAGGAAATTTAATAGTGTCTTGATGGAATTGTGATTGTGAATAAGACTAGTCGGTTTAAAAAAAATGTTACATTTTTTTTTTCTAATGAAATAATTTAGAAAAAAAAAATACTCATTAAAATTTTCTAACCGAGAGACTCGAATATCGAATATTGGTTGTCTCTACATCCTAAATAGACGAACATATTAGTTAATTTTAATACATCACTAACTTCAGCATTGGATATTTAAAAAAAATACAAAAGTAATGAATGCGATTCATTATAAAAATAACAAGAAATATTTTACTTTGTGTTTGGTCTCACATGCTTTACAGTTCAGTCGTCAGCTAACACGACATTCTGTGTTAGTTTTGCAAACGTCCTTTGACCTGAGTAAAGAAAAAAATATTAAAACGTAATGTGAATTTCATGAAGTTTAGTAAATATGTGATATAAACTCTGAATGACGAACTGTAAACAAATTTTAGAAAGATTTAGAACTAGCTGTGCTCCGCGGTTTTACCCGCAGTGCTACGCTCCTGTTAGTCTCAGCGAGATAATAATATTATATAGCATATAGCTTTCTTGGATACCTAAATGGGCTATCTTACACCGAAAGAGTTTTTCAAATCGGACCAGTTGCAATAGTTCCCGAGATTAGTATAGATTAGTCGTTTAAAACTAAATCTATTATTACATACTACACCTATATGTGGGTATTATATTATGTAATCTCATTATATGTAAAAAAACCATATTCGGTAGAAATAACATTATATAATTAAACAGGCGTCTAATGTTAGGCTTTATTATATTATACTAAGAGTATACGTTAACAAGCTAAAGGTACATATCATTCAGGAAATGGTAACAAATCACTATTGTTCGATATTTTTATAACGCAAAAATTTTCAATGGCTTACAGGAATAGTATCAACTTATATTAATAATGTAAGAAAGCGTAGATTCGTGTGGGTGTATAAGACGCAGTTTTCCTGTAAATCCTAATCCCGTATATATTTTCTAATAATATCTGTCTTTCAATAACATTCTCATTAATGTCGGTTCAGTTCAGTTCATATCTGGGTAAAGAATAATATCTAATCAGATCGATTATGTTTAAAAATAGTAAGTGGGAAGGGATGACAAATGAGTTTTACAATGATCTGTATCTGTAGGGAATGGCTGAAAATACAACTGCCAAAAATAATTCTCTATCGTAAAAATCAAAGAAGGGAAGACCTATTACATAATGTCAATGGAAATTTAGTCTCATCTATAAATGATACTTGCTCATTTCAGAGGCAGCGGCTATTAATAAATATTTCCGATTAATTATGCAATGCATCGATGATTATTCCTCTTATACAGTCGTCAAAAATAGCCTAACTTTATCGAATTTATGTAACAAATCTATAACATGAAAATGGGAAATATTACATTATTCTAGTAACAATTGATATCAATTATCTTTATTTGTTTGCTTTATCCAGCGTAACAAATAACAATTCCATTCAGGAAAACATTCGAGTTATTCAACAAGCCTGGCAGCTGTCTGGGATTTTCATTAGAGCCAATTAAATTTCGTATTTCTGTCTGTCATCATGTTTTTAATTAAAAGAAAAGAAGGTACTTGTCATTAGAAGGCCACCTACGATAAAATTGTTACAAGTGTTTATGGGGGGTGATGGCCACTTAACATCAGGTGGCCCACCTGCTTTGCTTGCTCTGACATAAAAAAGAGCGTGTGTGCCGAGCATACGTGTCAGAACTGAAACTTCTGTGGCAAGATTCAAAGATACCAAAATCGTCGACTAACTTTACGACGTGACGGTATTGCCATGACCTTGAAATTTTGCTCTCAACGCACTTAAAGAAGTTTCACTTCAAAAATAATAATCTCAACCGCATTTGAATTAGAGATCTCAGCATTCTTAGTATTAATATTGCGAACTTATGATCTGTCCGAGCAGCATTTCTATGTCAGCTGGAAGCGTGGTGCACGCCAGATACAATTTCACGGTGTGCCAACTTGCAAAATTCGTAGCGACATTCTAATTTCATACAAAGTACGGATGATGGAACGGGTTCGTACGGGAGTGCTTAAACCTTACATGACGTGTGCTGAGTATTGCGGTAAGTACTTGAAACGAATGCATTTGGACATTCAATTAAACGGAATTGATGGCGAATTAACTGGTTGTGGCTGATTGATTAGTTTATTTTTAGATGAAATATTTTTATGATCTCTTGTGACGATGCTTTGTATAGACACATACTGAATATTTGAGTGTGTAGTATTTCAGAGTAATAATTTATGCTGTAGTGATTGATTAGTTCTAATTTTTTCATATAATTGCAAATTGGAAGACGGAAAATATATAAAAGAAAATAAGATAGTGTAACAGAAAATAAGGTTATAGGTTATCATGTTAGTTGGTTACTAAGTTAAAGATAAAATTTAATTTGAGCACTCAATTGACTAAATATTCAAATAGGAGTAATAAAGTAAATATTAAAATAGGAGTAATAAACAATTTAATACCTATCCTATTACCTATGTGATCTAAGTACACATTAAAAAAAAATCTTTCTTGAAAAATATTTGATAAATCTGAACGTATTATATACGAAAGATCGATCCAATCCATATTACGTGACATACGATTACAAAATCTACGCATAATTTAAGCAAAACGGTCATAGACCTGTGAGTTCTCAGCGAAAATCTCTCATTAAATATGCTAAAGCTGGCGAACAAAAGTGGTTAATCTGTTTTGCGTCCGGCAAATTAAAGAAGCCGACCTCTCCGGAAGGGCCTTTGTTGAGATCAAAGCCGCTAATTGATCTTTGAATTTTTATGATGTTCTCTTGTAAATTAAATATACATTAATACGCAAATGATGTTAATTAGGTAGTTAAGTGATAAGTGGAATTGCTAATAGTTGATGAAGCGTAGACATGCGTAAACAGTATGATTTGGTTATATATTTTACTGCCTGCGATTAAAGGTGCCTTCATTTCAAGTTATTCTCAGTTTATAGTTTAGATATTCTTTAGTGTAATTCCAAGTATCTATTCCAAGACAGGGCGTCTAATTTTTTTTTTACTTACAGATTTTATCATATTGATCTGTTAAAATAAAATGTGCATTTAAATTCTTTGCATAAAAATAATTTTTAGTAATATCTGAGTGAGATAATTACCATTTTTCGTTCTCGTTGTTTCGTTGATATTCGAATTGTAGCAACTGTAAACTAAAACGAGTGGCTAAAACACTAATACATCAATTAGAGAGTTAAAAAACGTTATTTTTCTCGTTAAAATGATTTTCTTTTTTCGGTGAATGTCCATAATCCATGTAGATACTCTACGGCTAATACCTACTCGTATTCATTTCTCTCATCACTCCGATAGTCGATCGTTATAAATGCGTGTTTTCGAAATAACGGACGAAACAAATTAATGCTGAAACAAAATTTAAAATTATTCAGAGAAAATAGCACTTCACAAATTAAACATCGATTGTAAGAGTAATTTCGCTTCAAAAGCGCGTGATTGAAATTTACTTGCACCATAATTTATTTCGATAATAACTTTAGCTGAGAGACATCATTGTCGCGATTTAATCGCCCGTTCGAACTAGTCTAGGAACTAAATTTAATAGGTGCTCTTGGTCTTTTATTTTGTGTGGTAAGTTGGGATTCTTATGTCGGGCGGGTTACGCCCTACCGACGGGCCGGCACCGCTCGCCTTATTCTTGGAACTTAGTAATAGTTTCCCCGACTTCGTTACAGTATAATAAAGGTATACACTATACAGGCTTTTTCTAGTACCTTTGATTATAATTGCATATTGATCAGTACTTCGAATAAGGTTGTAAGTTTAATAAGGCATTGAAAGGTGGAATAGTTTATTAGATTATTGTGTCAAAGTTTATGGGTTCATTGACACGT